>JAQZBX010064755.1:0-16434 GCA_029593785.1 Cabassous unicinctus | reverse complement strand
TCCGGAGCTGTCTGCCGCGCCACGAGGCAAGGCGGAGCCCTTACCGGATCCGAAGAGGCAAGCCGATGGCTACGCGGAGTGGGGTGCCCCACGTTGGGCGCCAGATGAGGGGATGGGGGGGTTGGATCGGGGGCCTCTGCGGGGCCCCCAGTGGGGGGCGACGGGTGTGGAGGACGGACGCCGCGCAAGAGAGACGACCGCGGAGACGAGGCTGGTGGCGCAAGTCCGTTTATTCAGAGAATGCAACACTATTTAAAGGGTAAGGGGGGAGGTGGCGGCCGGTGATTGGCGGCCGCAGGGGTGGCGGGAAGATTGTGGCGCGAACAGGGAGGAGGGCAGGGATTGGTGGGTTTAGGGATGAATGGTGGTTGGGCATTGGTGGTTGCTGTTGCTAGGGAGGAGGGCAGAAAACTTTAGGCGCGAACTTCTCTAACTTCTGAGAAGAAGCTTTGTTCTTTGTTAAAGCCTTGACGGCCATGTTGAAGGGGGGTTGGAAGGAGGTGCTAGGGCTGACAAGGTGCCTGAAGAGTTAAAGGGAGACGGAGCAGGAAAGATGTTTTTCCATATCCTACAACAGAGTGAGAAACAAAAGAGACAATGACAATTACATGCAACACATGATACTGCATGGGATCTAAAAATGGAGGAGAAAAACCTTAAAAGGGCATTATTGAGACATAAGAAAAGAATAGAATGTAGAATGTAAGCTTACATCAATGTTAAATTTCTTGAATTTGATAACTGCGCTTAAGGTGGTTACTTAAGTGAATATTCGTGTTCATAGGAAGTGTTCATGAAAGTATGTGTTCCAGGGATATGATGTGTACAACCTACTCTCAAATGTGTGTGTGTGTGTAAGAGAGAGAGAGAGACAGAGAGAGAGAGCGAGGGCTAGAGAGAGAGAGGGCGAGAGAGAGAATGATATGGCAAATGTGGCGAAATGTTAAAATTGCTGGATATGGGTATGGGGTGGTAGGGGTAGGTTGTTCTCTGTGTGGGGTTTGTATTATTTTTTGCAATTTTCCTATAAGTTTGAAATCATTTCAAAGTAAAAAGTTAAAACAACAAAAAGAAACAACAAAAAGGTAACAGTAATGGGCTTTTGTTTTTATTTATCTGCAATATAATTTCTTGTATCTTTAGGATATAACTACTTTATTAGGTAGAAGAGTCCTGCTCTTCAGAGGACTTAGACACGGCACTCGGGCCCTCTCAGGGACAGCGTGCTGTCTGTGGCCACTCGGCGGCTGCTGTACCTGAGCTTCGTCGCTGGTCACGCCATGGACCACTTCCATGGCCAGGCAGCTGGACCTACTCTAGAGTCACATCGGCTGCTGGGTCCATTTGGCCAAAAGGTCAGATTAATTTTGGGGATAATAGCAGCTCTCTGGATGGATAACGTCCGTACTCGGCTAATCTAATGTCCCTGGGTAGGACCGCCTCACAGGAGCTCAGACAGGCTGCGCCAGCTGCCTAAATTCCACACGGTCTGTAGATGGTGGTCGTTTTTGTTAGCTTGGCTTCCTGTTTTATGATAAAGAAGGTTGGTCAGTGATGAAACGCCAAGTTAGACACGGTCACAATCCAGACGTCCGTCAATACCATAGGCATGACGTGGCAAAATGTTTATGGGGCGCAGGTTCTTTTATTTTCTATCTTAAGGAAACAATTGTATTTTTTTACGCTATTGCAAAACCGAGGCTTACAGCTTGCCTGGGCGGGTTCTGCCCTGTTCCCGGCAGCTACAAGGCTTCCCCCCCGGGAGGTTGGGGAGCATGTGCAGGTGCCCCCCGCCTACCCTCGCCCATCGTCAGATCCACAGGGGCAATAAGCTAAGTGCGGGGCCAGCAGCGCTGAGCAGCAGGTACTGGGACGCAGGGTCGAGCACGTAGCTCTACCCGCTGGAAGGACTGAGCTCAGCAGGGCCCGTGGCCCAGAGGAACCGGTTAGAGGAAGGAAGGGATAAGAGGACACTCGTGTCTAGGAGAAGACAGAGGGGTCACAACTGGATCCGAGGTCCTGGAAAGGAGAGCAGGGCTTGGGGGCAGGCATTCCAGCTCAGGGAAGCCAGCGGCCCCAGGAATGGGGTCGACGGGGAGCTGCTGGCTGAGGGCTCCCAGGGGGAGGTTGGCTCCAGAGCCTGGGGCAGGCTGAGCTGCCAGTGGAGCTAAATGGCTCCTGTTTCAAGGTCAAAGGGCAACACACAAAGAAAATTCATCATTACGCAGTTGAGTCCAAATCAGCTGAGTTATTTATTGTTTTTCTCCTGGTTGATCACATTTCCCCGTTTTATATAAATGCCTCGTGACTCCTGGTTTGTGTGCTTATTTATTCAAGATGCATCCACGTAGAGTGAAATGGGCACCTGGAACGCGAGTCGGGAGAGCTGAGTTCTACTCCTGCATCTGGCACTAACCAGCTGAGTGACTTTGCACAATTTTCTTCAAGGCCGCCTTCATTTTTTAATCTGAAAAATGAGGGCTTTTGCTAAATGTCTGAGGAGCTTGTAGGTCTGGCACTTTTGTAATGCCGTGAGCGTGTGTCACGGCAGCCTTTGAGTTTGCGGAGACAGATGGGCAAACTGAAAACGTTTTGGTCTCCCTTTCATTTGCCGGGTGAACACACCTGCTGGCCGTGAGGACCTTGGTGGAGAGATGTTTCTAGAGCCCAGAAGCCCACCAAGGGCACGGGAGCAGTCTGCTTTGGGTGGAGGCCAATGGGGACAGCCTGCTTTGGGGTGCATCGTCTGTACAGAAGTTAAAAATATTGATAAAACCAGCTGAAAGTAGGTCAGCTTTTTCTTGTCAGCATTTGCCAGCAATTCTCAATGTTGCTGGTGACAAAATACATCTCCCGCCACAATATTTTTTTTTTACTAAGTCCTAAACCCTTGCTGCAGTTACTGCCGAGCTTTAATAACTTGTATATAAGATTTAAAGCCCCACACTTTTGTCGCTTATCCTTTAATAAACATTGCGTCCTACACGGCCTTGTCAGCGCCTGACACACGCAGACCCCACGCCTTCAATTCGAGGGTTCCTAATGGCTCGGAATCCTCTGAGTGCTCTTGTAGCGCGGTTTGTGTCTCCCACCCGTGTTGGTTGTCATTTAAACAGTAAGTTCACAACAAGCAGTGATAGCGTGGAGACTGCGAGAATGGGAGTGGCTTCAAGTCTGTCATCCGATGTGGCCACTTGGAGATGGTGAGACAGTGTGAACTTTAAGGAATAATATTTTTGTTGGTAAGTGTAAATTTTAGTGCAAACGTGAAATATTGCATTGAATTAGAAACATATCTTTGAAGCTGAAATATATTCCTTTTTTTTTTTTTTTTCTTTTTTGAGGTACCGGGGCCGGGGACTGAAGCCGGCGCCTAGTACATGGGAAGCTGGCGCTCCACCACCGAGCCGCATCGGCTCCCCATATTCCTTTTTAATGATTGTTTTAAAACTAAAGAATGCATGATTATTACTGAAAATAATTTTGACACAATAAAAAGATGGGCCCCGGGTGCCAGATCCTCTGGGGGTGCCGCTACCATCGCCCATTGTTCTCTCCCCCCATCTCTACTAGTGACCAGCCAACAGCTGCCCAAGAGCCTGCGCCCGAAGGAGCCAGGAGAAAACAAGATCAAGCCCACCAACAAAAGGGCGAAACCCAAAATTCCTCGAGTGAAGGACAGGGACGCCCCTGATGCGGCGCCAAAGGCACAGTCTATCATGATCCAAGTGATGGACAAAGGTCGCTTCCAGAGACCCGAGGCCACCCTGAGCCTGCCGGCCGGACAAAGCCTAGAGCTTCGATGCAAAGGGAACAGAATTGGGTGGAGCTACCCGGCGTACCTCGACACCTTTAAGGACTCGCGCCTCAGGTGAGTGCTTTTTACTCGCACGGGGTCAAGCGCACGGTTTTGTTCCCTCCGTAACTGTCACGCCCTTTCTGACATCCACCATTTCACGCTAATAGATTATAAAAATCGACGCTCAAGGAGCAAAAGAAAGTCATAGATTTTATCTCTTCACTTAATTAAGGGAAATACTGTAAAGCCTATCCACATTGGTTAAGAGCTGAATTTTATAGGAAATCATACGACAAGTAATTGAAACTGGGATGCATTGATATTGCCAGTTAAAATCCACATGATGAAAAAGAACGATTCTTACTGTTTTATGCTGTTTTTAAAGTAACCAGGATGAAAGCTGGGCTGGCGTCCCTGGAGACTGCCATGAGTTACTGGCCTGGAGACCAGCCTAAACTGCTTTGGAACTTTTCAGCTGCTTCTGGTTGTTTTTCCTTTCTTGACTATGGGGCTTTTATGTTGAGGGGCCTCGTTGGTAAGAAGCTCCACAGTTGTTCACGTCTGAACGAGTGCCTTGGGGGGTGGGGGGTGGGGCTTAGGAAGAGGCTAAGGTGGTGATTTGGGGAGCAGTGACCAGCAAGGGGCACGTCCCCAGCGCTGACTGGGGCGAGACGCTGAGTGTCTCTGGGAAGGCTCTCAGGTCCCTGGTGCCAGTTTCCTCCTGAGGGGAAGGAAGGGGAATGGCTAGTGATGCCAAGGCTCTTTCCAGCTCTGTCTTCCTGTGCCTGGGCCGTAGGAATATAGGGCCTTGTTTGGGGTGATGGAGAGAAAGAATGTGGAAATCTGGCCAGCCCAGCAGGTCCTCACAGACACACGTGTCCTCACAGACTGTGCCTCCCTGGGGGACTCTGCTGGCTCCTCAGCTGCAGCGTCCCCCTCTCTCCCTCATTCCCTGCACCCCAAAATCAGCATGCCCAGCCGTCCTGGAGCCCCCCGTCGGTCCTCTTCCTCTAGAATTCTGCAGTTGCCAGGCCTGGGCTGGCCCCCTTCCCACCCCGCAGGGCAGCTGGAGGAGGTTTACACCACACAGACGTGGGCTTCCACAGAGCAGAAGTCCAGGGCCTGTGACCACAACACCTCCCTGATGTCACCCCCTGGGGTGGGCGCCCCTGCTTCCCCTGTGAGGCTCTCAGGGCCTTCTCGCTGGCTGGCTGTCCTGGGGCACACGCCCCCATCACCCGCCTGACCTGGGCCAGGCTCCACGGCCTCTGGGAAGCCTGTGTGGGCCCTCGGCAGGTGCAGCCCCCCGGGTGCCTGGGGCTCCCTTCACACTTATCACTACTTTAAAAACACTTGTGTTCTTCCCTGGGACACTGAGTGCTCGGCATTCAGCTTTGCTTCATGGCTCACAGCCCCTCTCCCACCTCTCCCAGGAGTGCCTGCCTGTCTTCCTCACGCACACACCTCAGAGAACAAAACATTGGATACACACATAAGTAAGATCCACCCAACCTCTTTTATTAAGACCTCTTTCACATTTCTATTCTGATTATACCCTTCTGGCTCCGTGGGACTTGACAGTGGAGAGTTCTTACGGATTATTGGGCTGGATTGGGACTGGAGTAGGAAAAAATCTGGAAAGATTTACAACCATGTACGTTTTAAAGGACTTAATTGACCAAAATCAGGTCTATCCACTTTATTTTACAAGCCAGAACTGATCTAATTTATATTACTCTGAACATTTAGTCTTTGACTTATACAATGTACTGTATCCTAATGCTTGAAGATGTAGTATTTTCTAGGAGTGTTTTCGGTTTTATTAGCTAAAATAGGTTAGAAACTATCCCAAGGACTCAGAGTGAACTGAGCACGAGCCTGAATTGAACAGAAATGTCCTGGATCCGAAAAAACCAAATGTGACTTTTTAATATTAAGTAGTATCCATTAAAAGCACAGTAAGGGCCTTATAAGAAAGTAAAGACAGATGTGGGCACCCAAGGAACTTACCAAAAATGTGAAAAATGTGAAAAACATCTAGTCAACAGAAATCACGATTTATTTGACGCCAGAGATTCAACAAGTGACTCTTGACATCCTTCCAGGAGTGTGGTCCCTTTGGGTAGGAGATGTATTCATCCTGTATTTTCTTTTCCTGTGGAATGAGTTCCTTCCAGGGCTTGGACAGCTTTGGGGCTGGAAGTGTCCCAGGTGCACGTCTAACACAGCCTGGCAGTTTTAACCAATATTGGCAGCTTTTTGGAACTTAGTTCACGTTACCACTTTCGTCCAAATTTACCCTTCTGACCACAGCGTCTGTTTGCACTAACTTGGGAGGTGCCCCTTTCACGGACCTATAAAAGCAGGCCACCGGAAGGGGCAATTCATGAAGAAGAAGGCGGTATAATTCACGTGTAGCGCCCCAGGTAGGTGAAACAGGACCTGAGGAGAGGAAAAAGATGTACACACCTGTTTTTCCCCGAGTACCTTGAAGCTGGGAATATGCTAGGCACTCGTTGAATACCTGAAGGAATTCGTATGTTTGGCGATATTCGGGTAGGCATAAACCTTGGTGGAATGAGCACAGTGCTTTTATCAGTGTGACCGTTTGCAGCTTTTTGTGAATCCCAGAAAAGACCATGTTCTTGAGCAGCTGACCCGCTCCTGTGGGTGTGGGGTTGGCGGGACTGGATTCAGCTGGGGGCCTTTGACTGGATTACTTCAGGGGGGGCCCAGGGTGGATTCCTGGCTGGAGCCTCGATCACAAGGATGAGGGCACAGGCACGCGGGGGAGAGCTGCACAGAGAGACCCCGAGAGGCTGGAATCCGCGAAGCACAGACGCTGGGAAAGAGGCCCCCGAGAGGCCAGGCCCACGAAGCAGCCCACAGCTGAGGAGCCGCCCCCGCCACGTGCCTGACGGCCCACGGCTGAGCCATCATCGTGGCCAGAGCCCAGGACCAGCAGCCGGCCTCCCGTGAGGCGGCATCTCTGACCACGCCTCGGGCTGGACATTTTCACCTCCTCGGAGCTGTAAGATTTTACCCTAATAAATTCCCATGATAAAAGCCAACCCACTTCTGGTATTTTGCATTGGCAGGCTTTAGCAAACTGAATCAAGAAAGGAAAATTCACGTTGCCCCAATAAAATTTGGTCCCTCTTCAGGACTGAAGGATGCAGAAATCCATCTGTGCCAATTGATTTTCCAGATTGGTGCTTTAACCCTGATGCTGCCTGTATCACAGACGGTAAAGATGAGAAGGTTAGCCACAATGGTCTCTAAGGATCTTTCCACATGTAATTGTGGAAAAAGGTGTTTTTAAGTCAATATTGTAGTAATGTTAAATATAAATACCTTGTAGTTGTCTGTTTTTTCAATAGCAGTCAGTCTAATAGGGGTAAGATGATATGCCATTGTAGTTTTGATTTGCATTTCCCTAATAGCTGGTGATGCTGAGCATCTTTTCATTTGCTTTTTAACCATTTGTATTTCCTCCTTTGAAAAGTGTCTATTCAAATCTCTTGCCCATTTTTTAATTAATGTATTTATTTTAAAGAAACTTTAGATTACATAAATGTTACATAAGAAATATAGGGGATTCCCATATATCCCTCTCCCTCCCCCTCCCACACTTTCCCACATTAACTACATCCTTCATTAGTGTGTTACTTTTGTTACAATTGATGAACACATATTAAACATTACCACTAACCATGGATTATAGTTTACTTTATAGTTTACACTTTGTCCTGTGCAATTTTGTAAGTTATGACAAAATATATAATGGCCTGTATCCATCATTGCAGGGCAATTCCAATGTCCCGAAAATGCCCACATATTACACCTATTTCCCCCTGCCCCCCAAGAACCTCTGTGGCCGCTGTCTCCACATCAATGATAAAAGTTCTTCCATTGCTAGAATAACAATAAGTCTATAGTAGAATGATAATAAGTCTATTCTAGTCCATTGTTCATTTCCCAATCTTGAGGATTTTGGGATGGTGATGCCCACTCTGCCTTTAACTGAGAGAGGGCTTAGATCCCATAGGGCAAATGGATGGAACTATCTTGCTTACAGTTATAGATTCTCTCTGTTCCTTGGGATGGGCGTTGTCCATTATCATCTCCTTGTTAGTTGTCCTGAGTGAATCCAGTGAACTGGAGAGTAGGTGTTGCAACTCTGCTGAGATTCAGGGCCCAACTTCTTGCCCATTTTTTAAATGGTTTTTTAAAAATTTATTTTCTGGATGTAATATTTCTTTATATGTGCTGGATATTAGGCCCTTATCAGATAGGTAGTTCCCAAATATTTTCTCCCATTGAGTAGACTGCCTTTTCACTTTCTTGACAAACACATTTGAAACATGAAAGTTTCATTTTGAGGAGATCCAATTTACATATTTTTCCTTTGTTGCTCATGCTTTGGGTATAAAGTTTTTGAAACCATGTCCTACTACAAGATCTCATAGATGCTTCCCTCATTATCTTCTAGGAGCTTTATGGTCTTGGCTCTTGAATTTAGGTCTTTGATCCATCTTGAATTAATTTTTGTATAGGGCTTGAGATGGTGATCCTATCTTATTTTCTTGGATATGGATATCCAGTTTTCCCAGCACCATTTGTTGAAGAGACTATTCTGTCCCATTTAAGTGGGCTTGGTGACCTTGTTGAATATCAGTTGGCCATATATGTGCTGGTCTATATCAGAACTCTCAATTCTGTTCCATTGGTCAGTATGTCTGTCCTTGTGCCAATACCATGCAGTTTTGACAACTGTAGCTTTGTAGTATGCTTTAAAGTCAGGTTGTGTGATTCTTCTAATTTCATTTTTCTTTTTCAAGATGTTTTTGGCTATTTGGGGCCCTTTCCCCTTCCAAATAAATTTCATAATTAGCTTTTCCAGTTCAGTAAAAAATGTTGTTTTAATTTTTATTGGGATTGTGTTAAATCTGTAAATCAATTTGGGTGAGATATACTCTTAATGATATTTAGTCTTCCAATCCATGAACATGGAATATTCTTCCATTTATTTAGGTTATCTTTGATTTTCTTTAACAATATTGTAGAGTTTTCTATGTACAAGTCCTTTATATCCTTTGTTAAGTTTATCCCTAGATATTTTATTCTATTAGTTGCTATTATAAATAGATTTTTTTCTTGATTTCCCCCTCAGATTGCTCATTACTAGTGCTACTGACTTTTCTATGTTGACTGTATATCCCGCCACTTTACTGAACTCATTTATCAGTTCTAAAAGCTTTGTTGTATATTTTTCGGGGCTTTCTACATATAAGGTCATATCATTTGTAAATAGTGAAAGTTTTACTCCTTCCCTTCCAACTTGGTTTCCTTTTATTCCTTTTCTTGCCTAAGTGCTTGAGCAAATACTTCTAGTACAATGTTAAATAAGAGCAGTGACACTGGGCATCCTTGTCTTGTTCCAGATCTTAGAGAGAAAGCTTTTAGCATTTCACCATTGAATATAATGTTAGCTGTGGGTTTTTCATATATACCCTTTATTATGTCAAGGAAGTTTCCTTCCATTCCTATATTTTGAAGTGTTTTTATCAGGAAAGGCTGCTGTATTTGGTCGAATGCTTTTTCTGCATCTACAGAGATGATCATCTGACTTTTATCTTTCAATCTGTTAATGTGGTGTATTACATTGATTTTCTTATGTTGAAACTTCCTTGCATACCTGGGATAAAAACCACTTGATCGTGGTGTATAATTAATTTGATGTGTTTTTTAATACCATTAGCAAGTATTTTCTTGTGAATTTTTGCATCTAAATTCATTAGAGAGATTGGTCTGTAGTTCCTTTTCTTCTGGCTTGTGATTGGTCTGTTGAGTTCCATTTCTTCTTTCATCAAGGTAGGTTGCTTGTATGTTTCTAGGTATTTGTCAGTTTCATCTAAGTTATCCATCTTGTTGGCATATGATTTTTCAAAGTATTCTCTTAAAATACTCTATTTCTGTGGGATAAGTGATGATATCTTCTCTCTCTTTTTTTAAAATTTATTTGCATCTCTTTATTAGTCTAGCTAAGAGTTTGTCAATTTTATCAATCTTCTCAAAGAACCAGCTTTTGCTTTTATTATTTTTTTGTAGGGCTTTTTTTTTATTCTCAATTTCATTTAGTTGTTCTCTAATCTTCATTTCCCTCCTGCTTGCTTTGGGATTAGTTTGTTCTTTTTCTAGTTCTTCCAAGTATGAAGTTAGGTCTTTGATTTTAGCTCTTTCTTCTTTTTTAATGAAGGCATTTAGGGCTATAAATTTCTCTCTCAGCACTGACTTAGCAGCATCTGATAAGTTTTAATATGTTGTGTTTTCATTTTCATTTGCTTTGAGGTAGTTACTGATTTCTTTTGCAATTTCTTCCTTGACCCACTGATTGTTTAAGGGTGTGTTGTTTAACTTCCATATATTTGTCCTTATTTTGGTTCTAGGTACCTTATTTCCCACTCATTCCATTGTGGTCAGTTAAATTATTTTGTATATTTTCAATATTTCTAAATTCATTGAGACTTGTTCTGTGGCCTAGCATGTGGTTCATCCTGGAGAATGATCCATGTACACTGAAGAAGAATGTATATCCTGCTGTATTTGTGTGTAATGTTCTGTATATGTCTATTAGGTCTAGATCCTCTAATGTATTATTCAAGGTCTCTTTTTCTTTATTAACCCTCTGCCTAGATGTTCTGTCTAATGGTTGTAATGGTGTATTCAAGTCCACCACAATGATTTTAGAGGCATTTTTCTCGCTTTAGCTTTTTTTGAGGTACCAGGAACCAGGGAATTAACTTGGAATCTCGTATGTGGGAAGCCAGCGTTCAACCACTGAGCCACATCAGTTTCCCTGAGTTGTTTTTTCTGTTTGTTTTGCTTGCTGTTTGTTTCTGTTTTTTTCAGGAGGCACCAGGAACCAAACCCAGGACCTCCCATGTAGGAGGTGGGTGCTCAACTGCTTGAGCCACATCCACTCCTCCCTTTAGTTTTGCCATTGTTTGCCTCATGTATTTTGGGGCACCACGGTTAGGTGCATATTTATGATTGCTCTTTCTTCTTGATAGATTACCCCTTTAATTAATATACATTGTCCTTCTTTGTCTCTTACAATAGTTTTGCATTTAAATATATTCTATCCAATATTAGTATAGCTACTCCTGCCCTTTTTTGGTTATTGTTTGCATGTGAAATCGTTTTCCAACCTTTCACTTGCAGAAAGGTGAGTTACTGTAGTGTGCCTATAGATGGGTCATATTTCCTTATCCATTCTGCCAATCTTTGTCTTTTGATTGGAGAGTTTAATCCATTAACATTCAATATTATTAGTGTCAAGGCAGTACTTCGCCATTTTTTCTTTAGGTTTATATATGTCATTATATTTTTATTTCTCTGTTTTCCTTTTAGTTACTCTTACCAATAATCTTTTCTACACTCTCCTCCAACCCTCTTTTTCTTGTTTTTTCCTTTCAAGCTGCAGAACTCCCTTTAGTATTTCTTTTTTTTTTTTTAAAGATTTATCTATTTATTTATCCCCCCCTTGCTGCTTGTGCTCGCTGTGTCCATTTGCTTTGCATTTTTCTGTGTCTGTTTGTCTCCCTTTTGTTGCGTCATCTTGCTGCGCAAGCTCACTGCGCCACGCAGGCTGTCAGCTCACCACGCCACGTGGGCTGACTTGCCTTCACCAGGAGGCCCTGGGAATTGAACCCAGGGCCTCCCATATGGTGAACGGGGGCCCAACCACTTGAGCCACAGCCGCTTCCCCCTTTAGTATTTCTTGAAGGGCAGGACTCTTGTTGACAAACTCTCTCAATTTCTGTTTATTTGAATATTTTGAACTCCTCCTCGTCTTTGAATTCCAGCTTTGCTGGATACAGAATTCTTGGCTGGCAGACTTTTTTCTTTTACCACCTTAACTATGTCATACCACTGCCTTCTCACCTCCATGGTTCCAGATGCGAAATCAGCACTTAGTCTTATTGAGCTTCCCTTATATGTGATGGATCTCTTTTCTCTTGCTGCTTTCAGAATTCTTTTTCTTTAGCATTTGACAGTTTGATAAGAATGTGTCTCAGGGTATGCCTGTTAGGATTTTTACTGTTTGTAGTGTGTTGTGCTTCCTGGACATGTACATCCACGTCCCTCATAAGAGTTGGGAAATTTTCAGCCATCATTTCCTCCAACACTCCTTCCGCCCCCTTTCCCTTCTCTTCTCCCTCTGGGATGCCTATATTGCATATTTTTATGTGTTTTGTGCTGTCATTCAATTCCCTGAGTCCCTGCTGATTTTTTTCTATTTTTAAAATATATCTGTTCTATCTGTGTGGTTTCAGATGTTCTATCTTCAATGTCACTAATTCTTTTTTTTGGCCTGTTGAAATCTGCTGTTATGTGCTTCCAGCATATTTTAAATTTCTTGCATTTTGCCTTTCATCGCCATCAGATCTGTTATCTTTTTATCTATATTTATGAGTTTTTATCTATGTTCCCCAAGTGTCTTCTTAATATCCTTTATCTCTTCCTTCACTTCATTATGTTGATTCATGATATTTGTTTGGACATCCTTGATCAGTTGTTCCACATTCTGCGTCTCCTCCCACTTTTTATTTTGTTCATTAGACTGGGCCATGTCTTTCTGTTTCTTAGTATGCCTTGTAATTTTTGCTGGTGTTCAGGCATCTGTTTATCTTGATGTGCTTATTCAGTTGGTTAGTTTCTCTTTCTAGTCTAGGGTTTTATTTCATTTTGTTTTGTGTTAAAGGTCCTCTTTCACACTTGGTTTACTTACTCTATCCACAGTTTCTGGAGGAGGAGTGCAGCCTGCTGTTCCCTACTCCGTCATCTTGGATCTCCCATTGTCTTCGTAATGTCCTTAATCTTTCTAGCCATCTCATTGTTTGAACATCTGTGATTAGTTGTCTCAACTCCTTTATGTCATCTGGAGGTTTAGTTTGTTCCTTTGACTGGACCATATCTTTCTGTTTCTTGGTATGACTTGTAATTTTTTGTTGTTGCTTCAACATCTGATTTACTTGATGTATTTATTCTGGGGTTCAGTTTCTCTCTTTCGTCCAGGGCTTTCCATTTGATTGACTTTGTGCTACAGCCCCACTTTGATACTTGTTTCAACTAATTTTGAAACTTTATAATGACTTGTGTTCAGCCCATATGAAAATTTTTAGCCCTTTTTCATCTGTTTCTTGCCCTTTCTCCCTTGCTGGGAGCAGAGTAGGAGCTGAGGATGCGGTTGGTACCGTAAGCTGTAGAGGCTGAAGCTACCTGCGTTGCCCCAGGAACTGATGAAGATTTCACCTTTCTCCCCTTCCAGGGGTGGGGGCAAAGCTGCAACTGTGGGCAGTAATCCAAGCGTGCCGGCCAATACCATCTGTAGTTGCCCAGAGACTGAGGAAGCTCCAAACCCCTTATTTCACTGCCTGGAGCAGGGGTAGAGCTGCAGGTCTGGACAGTAAACTAAGTCTGGGCCAAAACTGACCACATTTGTCCAATAGACTGACAAAGCACTGGCTCCCCTCCTTCCCTTCCAGGGGAAGGGATGGATTTACAGGTGCTCCCAACAATCTAATCCATGTGGGCTGAAAGTGACTGCAGTTGCCTGGAGAGACTGGGGAAACCCCACCCCCCTCCTTTCCTACTGGAGCAGGGATGGAGCCACAGGTACCCAGCAATCTAGCCCGTGTGGGCCAAAAGCGACTACAGTTGCCTGGAGAGGCTGGTACAGTTCCCCCCAGCTTCCTGCCTGCTGGCGTCGGGGTTGGAACCCAGGCTAGGGCAGCAATCCGCCCTGGGTGGAAAGAAGCTGCTCCCTGCTATCTCTGTGATTTTCAAACAGCCCCACCAATGGAGGATGTCACTGGCCTCTGTGGCACAGAGTGCTTTACCCTTGAATCTTCACTGCAGATGGGCAGTCTCCTCCTTCCGTTCTCTCAAGGATGTTGCAGGATGCTCTGCTGGTCTCCTGGGCCCCCAAGCAGGTGATTTAGATAGCGCTGGCTGATTACTAACTGCCCTGTAGGATGAGCTGACTCTTGGAGTGCCCTACTCTGCCACCATTTTGCCCCTCCTCTTAGCTGTGTGATTTTCATAAATGACCTTTATTATGTTGAGAAATTTCCCTTCTATTCCTGCTTTTTTAGTGTTTTTATTAAGAAAACATGTTTAAATATTGTCTAATGCCTTTTCTGCATCTATTGAGATGATCATGTGGGGTTTTTCCCTTCATTCTATTTATATAGTGTATTAAATTGATTGATTTTCATAGGTTGAATGGTGTATAATCTTTTCACTATGCTGTTGGATTTGGTTTGCTAGTATTTTAAAAATATATATACTTATTAGAGACGTTGTGAACTTACAAAACAATCACGCACATGTGCGGAATTCCCATACAACACCCCTCCACCAACACATTACATTGTTGTGGAACATTTGTTACAAATTATAAGATATTATCAGACTACTACCACTAACTATGGTCTTTAGTGTACATTTGGTATATTTTTTCCATACCCCACTATTATTAACACAGAACATCTTTGGCATTGATGCAAGAATATTACAGTATTGCTGTTGACTATAGTCCATAGGTCACTTTAATTGTATTTTTCCCATGCTTCTCCACATTCTTACCACCTTACAATAGTGATATACATTTGTTCAACTTCATAGAAGGATATTTTTGTATTTGTACTATTAACCACAATTCTCATCCACCTCTGGGTTCACTGTGTTATACAGTCCCTAGATTATTCTCTACTTTTCTTTCAATTGACATTTACATCCCTAGACTACCCTTTCCAGCCACAATCCCATTTATAAACCAGCTTTGTTAGTTCTACTCACTATAATGTGTTACCATCAATTCTATCCATTTCCACACTTTTACAGTCAAGTCAATTAAAACCTCTACATACATTAAGTATCAGTAGCCCTTATCAGCCCTCCTCTTCTCTCCTAATAACCTATACTCCAGGTTTTAACTCCATGCATTTATTCTTCATATTTAGTTTATATTAGTGAGACCATGCAATATTTGTCCTTTCGTGTCTGCCTCATTTCACTCAGCATAATGTCTTCAGGGTTCATCCATGTTATCATATGTGTCACAATTTCATTTCTTCTTACTGCAGCATAGTGTTCCATCATATGTATATACCACATTTTGCATATCCATTCATTGGTTGATGGACACTTGGGTTGTTTCCATCTTTTGGCAATTGTGAATAATGCTGCTATGAACATTGGTGTGCAGATGTCTGTTCATGTCACAGTTTTCAGTTCTTCTGGGTATATTCCTAGTAGAGGAATTGCTGGATCAGACGGCAGTTCTATATTTAGCTTCCTGAGGAACCGCCAAACTGTCTTCCACAGAGGCTGCACCATTTTTCACTCCCACCAACAGTGATGGAGTGTTCCTATTTTTCCATATCCTTTCTTGTTTTCTGGTTTTTTTTTTTCATAATGGCCATTCTTTGTGATGTGAGATGATATCCCGTTGTTGTTTTGATTTGCATTACCCTAATAGCTAGTGATATTGAACATTTTTTTCATGTGTTTTTGGCCATTTGTATTTCCTCTTTGGAGAAATGTCTATTTAGGTCTTTTGCCTACTTTTTAATTGGATTGCTTGCTTTTTTATTGTTGAGTTGTATGATCTCTTTATATAGAATGAAAATCAAACCTTTATTGGATATGTGATTTCCAAATATTTTCTCATATTGAGTGGGCTGCCTTTTCACCTACTTGACAAAGTCTGTTGAAACACAAAAGGGTTTAAGTTTGAGGAGGTCCCGTTTATCTGTATTTTTTTTTCATTGTGCTTTTGGTGTAAGGTTCAAGACTCCATCACCTACCACTAGGTCTTGAAAATGAGAATGTTTTCGCTCCTTGGATACTAGACTAATAAAACGATTTCTAGAGTTATGATGCAAAGCAGAAATAAAAATAATATACTTTGGCAGAGTAGTGCATCAATTTTTTCCTGGGATATCTTTGGATTGAGAGTGGGAGCAATTCCACTTTGATTTAGGATACCTTTTTGGACATCAGAATATTAAAACATTATGTTGGGCCACTTGGAGTCCTGTCAGCAGCAGCATGCATCCTCCACATCCTGAAGGCAGACTTGACCACGGGGCTGGAGCCGGGGTCCGGGCTCCCCGCATCCTTCTGGTCCGTCCCACCTGACTCCTGTGTCCCTGCCTGCTGCCCTCCCTCGGCCGCCCAGGTCACCACAAGGGCCACTAGATGGCAGCCTTCAGCTTTGCCACCGTCGTCTTCCTCTCACCAGCGAGAGGCCGGATGTGCTTTCACTCTTAGGCTGCTCGGGTGGCACAGGTCCGAGCTATATTTGAAGCAACATGGAACTCAACTTACGGGAAACACAAGGGGCATTTGTGAAGCCATGCACCCGCGCAGGGCTGCATTCAGGTGTGGCTCTGGGTCCCGCCCAATCTTTCAGGAGCACCGGGCGTTCTGAGCAGCCTCGCTGGCCCTCAGGGGCTAGCAGGCAGGCGAAGGCGGAAGAGCCCGCGTTTTCAGGTGCTGAAATTGATTCAGATTCTTAACTCCAGGCCCAGGTCACCCCAGGTCACGCAGATTTCTCCTCTTTT
>JAQZBX010064753.1:0-16400 GCA_029593785.1 Cabassous unicinctus | reverse complement strand
ATGATGTGAGTAAAAGCTTTCTTAGGGCTTCGCGCCTTCCCACCAGGCCTCTGTGAGGCACTTCCAGGTGGTGAAAGGTTCATGCCCTGCGTCTCCCTGGGTTGGGGCGGCATGAGGACAACCTGGGACTTACCTGGTGTGTGGGGTGTGCGGGGAGGTGGAGAGACCGGGAGCAGGGTCAGGGGCCGTGGGCTGTGCACCTGTCCCCAGAGATGCCCCAGCAGGAGTCAGGGTGGGGCTCAGCCCTGGGTGGGAGACGAGGAGAGGGCTGCCAGCCCAAGCAGCAGCGAGGTGGGGTCTGCCCCAAGGGTGGTGGGGGGCCTCGGGGCCCCGCTGCCTCCTCCCAGCTGCTCCCAGGGGCAAAAGGGGAGAAGGGGTGCACTGTGGGCCCCACAGCCGGCGTTTGTGCCTCTCCTTTAACTCTGACATAGGGACGGGGTGACCTTGCAGGTGCCGGGTTAGCTCCACCGTGAGTTTGTGCCGCTCCTTCCTTTTGGGGTGCACCACGGGGCGCAAGGGCAAGGTGACTGCAGCTGCTGAGAAATGATGGAGTCGACGCGCATGCCATCAGCCCACCGGTGGTGACAGCGCAGGTGGCGTCCTGTGAATGTCCCTGCTGTGTTCCGACCTTGACCTCGGCTGCTGGCTGGGGACCTGTCCTCGCGTGCCCAGGGTGAGCCCAGCTTCTGTGGAGACAGCACGTGAGGGTTCATCTCGCCCCTGTCGCCACATCTGCAGCCAAGGGCAGCTGCCGTGTCCCAGGTGTCCCCAAGCTCTTCCCAGGCATCTGCTGCCCGGGGCCGAGGACCCCCTCCCACCGAGGGGAGATGCACCTGCAGAAAGAATGTGCTGGAATATTTCCACCTCCCGTGGTCTCTGCACAGTCCGCAGGTGCAGGCCTGAGCCACCTGCCGTGGTGCTGGAGACCCACGTTCCTCTGGAATGTTCCATGACTCAGCCTCCGGATCCTGACGGGCAGATCCACCCAAAGGGCGCTCCGCTGACACCCGTGGAGCATCTTCCGATTCTGCCGCTGTGGTGAAAACGGCGTCTGCACGCCCTGGCACTAATTATAGCACAGATTGTGTGGGACCTCGGCGGGCCTGCTCCACAGCAATCCACATTAAGCAATTAACCTTCATGTCACTGTAATTATTAAGATACTTTAGCAAAATGAACTAATTTCCCCACAGGATGTTGAACCGACATCAACTTCCACTCTCTTTAAGATGCCAACGTAGGAAATGTTAATGGGAAATTACGTTCGGAGTTTTAATAAATCTCCTGGGCCTGGGGCCCCCCGCTCAGTCCTGGGCTGAGGCGCGTTTTGGACGCACTTGCGGCCCAGGGGAAATGCCTGCCTGTGCTTGGCGTGAGGCCGCGCCAGGGCTGGGCCTGCGGCCCGGGAAGAGGAGTCTGTCAAAGGCACCTTGGCCTCTGAAGGAGGGCCTGCCCGGGGCAGGGAGAGAGGCCCAGCGTCCTGCAGCTCCGGATCCTTCTTTCCTCTCCCTCCCGTGGACTGGAGAGCAGGAGTGGAGAGTTTCCCTGCTCCTGCCTGGGGAAGGCAGGGCTCTCTTTCCTCTGCTCTCATGGACTGTTCCAGGGTCCCCAGAGCAGGAGTGGAGAGTTTCCCTGCTCCTGCCTGGGGAAGGCAGGGCTCTCTTTCCTCTGCTCTTATGGACTGTTCCAGGGTCCCCCAGGAGCTCTGCTGCCCGATTCTCTCTGTAAAGGGTTAACAGTGTTTATTTTACCTGAGCCATTTGAGCCCCAGACGGGAAAGCTAAGAAATGTCCCCGTCCTCCGTATTCTGGGAAACGGCTCCCTGCGAAGAGCCCCTTCCCCACACGACTCAGAGAACCTGCCACGACGCCCATTCGCTTCGGACAAGGCTGGCCACACCCCAGCTCCCCATCCTCTGCCTCATAAGTGATCAGCAGAGCTGCTGTCCACACTGATCAGTCGGAGCGGAATGCTCTCCTTACCCAGGGCCCTGAGCCTGCAGGGCCTCCTGGAAGAGAAGCTTCTCAGGCCCACTGTCTGGTCACCCCGCCTGCAAGACCTGTGGCGGGAATTCCCAGGAGACCCTGACGTGGCGCCTTGGGCTGGCGGCACTCACTCTGCAAAGCTCTCTCCGGCGACTCTCTGCTTTGGGCTTCGTGGTGAGCAGTTCCTATGAAATGCCAGCACACGGCTGCCTAACGTCTCCCCGGCGTTGCATCTTACTGATCTCGGTGCCCCTGAGAGCCGCGGCCCTGGAGACTCCCACCTAGCCTTAGCTGCCTGTTTAATCTGGGGGTAGACAAGGGGTCGGGAGCCAGTCTGCCTCCACTAGGGGCAGGGCTTGGGGACCTTGCCTTAGAACTGGGAGGCTGCGGGGCGTGCAGGGGTTTTCCTGGCTCGGAACATGTCCTGCTGGACCCTGCCGTCTGCTCTAGCCAATGGCCCTGACGAACCCCTGGGGCCTCTAGACTTAGGAGAGTGCCCAGGGGAGACGGGGTGCCCCTTCCCCATGGGAAACAGGTGCTTTAGGGGAGACAGGGTGCCCCAGGGGAGACTAGGCCACCAGGGGAACCGGGGTGCCCCTGGGGAGGTGGGGTGCCCTCTTGACCCCCCAGTGTCCCCAGAATTGAGCCCCTTAGGCTGGAGCTGGAGGAGATTGAGGTTGACAGATGGACAGGCTCCCAGAGGACGGGAGCGGCCTGGGGCAGGGTGGAGGCGAGGCTGGGAGTGCGCGGCCGCAGCCAGGATGGCAATTCCGGCAGACCTTCTGGGGCCCCGGCTGGGGTCTCGGGGGGCTGCAGGCGTGCCCCTCACCCCCACTTTTGGAATTGGAGTCCTCCTGGCCCAGACTCACAGCTCCCCCCCGACGGTGCTGGCCCAGCTCCGGCCCTCCCTCGATACGATCCTTGGGTAAACTGAGGCAGGCGAGCAGCCCGGGTTTCCTTCCCACACGTGAGCCCAGCTCTTGCTGGGGCAAACTCCCTCCCTCAGGGAGGTTCCGGCGGCCCCTCCTGGCTGCAGCGCTGCCTCCTGCCCCCCTGACGGGCTCACACCAGCTCGCCCAGCCCTGGCCCTGCCAAGCTCTCTGGGCCTTTGCACTGATCATGTCCTCACCCCTCAAGCTGCCACGAAGAAAAACCCACAAAATGCAAAAAAGAGAGAGAGATTTCCATTAATTTTAATGGGAAAAAGTGTGATGTGTTTCATTTCAACCCAAAGCATCAAAACAGCTTTCGCAGGTAAAAAAATATATGTACTGAACAATCAAAACAAGTTCACCTATCTAATAAACAAAGACGCAAAGGTAAATAAATGCCATTTGCCACGTAAGACGGATTGCGTGAAGGCTCCAGGTGCCGGGAAAGGAGCCGGAGCCACCGGCGAGCGCGCTGGGCCGCCCCCCGCACGCTGCTCCCCTTTTGGGGACTCCCGGGCCTCTCCACGTAACCTGCATGGCGAATGCAGCGATAGCGCGGAGGAAGCGGGCGCTCTGCAACCGCGGTCCTCCCGGCAGTGCTGCCTCGGCCAGCTGGGCGCGGGCACAGCAGTGGTCCCGGGCCACCGGGGCAGCACAGAACTCCAGTGTGGCCACGTAGGGTGAGGACACTGGCGAGGGGCTGCCCAAGGCCACAGCGTCAGAGAATGGACTCGGTGAGCCTTGGGGAGGAGGTCATTTCACCGGAAAAAGTTGTCTCAACAGTGGCGTAGTCCTCAGGGAGCTCTGCTGGCCGCGAGGCGCCCCCTCCCCTGCCCCGTCCCCTGCCCCTCCCTGCGCCCTCCTCTTTCACCCTCAGTTCCCTGCGATTCTCCTGCCCCAGGTCATTGCAAAATGGCAGCCGCAGCTCCAGGCAGGAAGGACGGGGGCGGGGGGCACAGAACTGTTTCTGGCATTTTATTAAAAGGAAATTTTCCCGAGCCTTGAGGGCAGGGGTCACGGGGCACAAGATCACCACCCCTGGCCAGGGCTGCGGGTGACACAGCTTCACCCCTGGCGCTCGGCACCTCTGCACTGGGAGGCTTCTGTGGCTGGGAGGGCGGGGGGCGGCTGCTTCTGGGACGCAGAGGCCCCTGCCCGGGTGGGAAGGACATGGACTGGGGCTCCTCCCCAGGGAGGGCGGCTGGGGCCGTATCGGCTGTGCTTCCTGCAGGCGGTCTCCTGACAAAGGCCACCCTGCCTGAGCTACCCCCAGGACCCAGCCCCGCCCTCTCAGCCTGGCCCCCCAGACCTCCCACGCTGAGAGAGGGGCATGGCCCGAGGCTTCGGGCGTCTCCCCAGCTGGCCGCGGTGCTTGGGAGAACTAGAATTCATTAGCAGACCTGCCTTTTGTGCAGGGGCTGGGGGACTCGGTTTACATGCTGATGAGATGCAGACTCTGGGCAGCCACTTCCAGAGCCGCAGAACGAACCCAGAGTCTCAGAGGCGCGACTGTCCGTGCGGGTCAGGGCCCTCGGGCTGCCCCTGGGCATGGGTGGGGGTCGGGGCTCTCCGGGGGGCTCATCGCCCCGGGCTCACCCTCCCCGCCCGCTGCCCGCCTGGCCATGCCCACGCAGGCCCCACGTCCTGCACCCAGCTTCAGAAGAGCATCTGGGGTGGAACTTGTTCGGGGTCCACTCGCATTATGTAGGTGGTCTGGTCCACAGCCCAGAAAGAATTTGTTCATGAAAGACTCACAGCCAAGGTCGGCCAGGCACGTCCCGAGCCCCCAGCGTGGGCCCCAGCTGGGGGTCTTGTGGGGTGTGGGGGCTGGACAGCCCTCAGGACCGGCCTCTGCGGGCCTTGTCTCCTGCACTCCACGGCCGTCTGCCCCCTCTCCTGCCCACCACCCACCAGGATGGACCCGGCGAGGTGGGTCGGCCACGCCGGCTCCCCCGGGCTGCCCAGGGGCCGTGGCTGCCCTCCACTCCCCTTCCGGATCTGTGCCATCACTCACCCCTGGAAAGCGTCTTCCTTGTCGCTCCAGCCTCCACTGCTAGCCCCCTCCTCGCCCATCTGAGCCCCTCCCAGTGACTTGTCAGCCCAGAAACCCATTTTGCTCTCTCTGCGGCATGTGTCCTAACTGCGAATTACCCCTGCCATGTGCACTTGTTCGTCACCCCCTTCTCCCACGAAATCAGGGTCCTTTACCTTCCCCCACCTCTGAAGCGCCCCCAGTAGCTGGGGCAGTGCCTGGGGCACGGATGGAGCTCAGTAATGCTTGTCGGGCATCTTGCCAGCGGAACTTTCTCGCCGTGACGGCATCTCCTGCGATCATCTCCATTCCGTGGCTGAGTGTTTCCTGGACCCCATGCCAGGCTGTTTGGGACAGGCACAAAGAGCTTACGAGCCAGTGCGGAAGGGGCGATTCCAGGAGGGAGCAGCCGGTGGGAGAGCCCTGGGATACCTGCCCATGAGAGTAGCAGGCAGGAGCATGTTAGGGAGGCCGAAGAGCTGCTGCAGGCTGGGGTCCTGGGAGGCGTTGGGGGAGGGGCAGGGGGCCGGGCAGCTGGGAAGATGCAGCCGCCTGTTAGGGCGGGAAGAGGAGATTCTGCTCTGGGCCACCTCCTCGGGGAAATGCACCTGCGGTCCTTCTTATTGGGGTTTCACAGGGGAGCCCGGGTTGGAGACGACGTGCCCACGTTCCCGTTTAGCCTGGCCGCAGCTGCCATCACGAGGTGCCCGTAGGTCTGACTTTGCTTTCCTGCCCCCTTGTAGGGCTGGGGGGCTGCTGGGTGGGGGCCATGAAGGTGGTTTTCAGACCTTTACCTGGAGCCTCGGGGGTCTCGGGGAGGCTGAGACCTGCTGCTCCAGCGGCCCACGATGCCTGGGTGTGTTTTCCTGACTGAGACGTCCGTGCTGCTCCCTGAGTGGGCTTTGAAGACCCTCCAGCTGGCTCCTCGCCAGGACCCTGCAGCTGCCCGGCCTCCATGGCCAGTTCTGCTCGAACCCTGAGCGGACAGGCATGCAGCCCGCGTCCAGGTGGTCACCTGCGGTCAGGATTCACCCCCACGCGTGAGGCCGTGGCTCACGCCTGGCTCCAGCTGTCGTGCACTTTACGTCTATTGAAATTGGAAGCAGACAGATTTCCAGGACAGGCTTCCAGGACAGGCTTCCAGGACAGGCTTCCAGGACCACCTTCTCCCGCAGTTTCAACGGCTGGTGGCCGGGTGGAGACAGCTCTGGGAATTGTCAGTGGTCAACACTCACCCCCTTGGGAACCGTCAGTGTGGACGAGGCCGTGGGGGAGCCGAGGCTCATCCACCCCTCAGCGTGGGGTCTCTGGTCCGCAGCCCCCACAGCTGCAGGTTTTCGTCTAAGTATTGATCTGTCACAGCTGGTTCTACCTCAGCTGAAAGACGCTGGGGCAAATGGTTACTGTGAAGGAATATTTCTAGGAGTTTCATTTTCAGATAAACCTGCCCTCAGCTCCAAATTTAGCATTTTCATAGACCCACCCAAGGCTAATAGTTAATTTCCTAAGCCTGGTTCTTTCTCCTTAGACTGTAAATTAGATTTGAGGTTGGGCCTCTTGAAGCAGGTTAGTTCTATTGGATGTAAAGGAACTGCCTCTGTAGAGAGGGGGTAGGAAATCAACTCCTGCGAGGGAGCCAGGAGGAGACGTTTGCGTGTGATGGTCCCTTCCATCTCACTGTGGACCTTGAGTTCCGTTGGGTCCTTCTTGCTAAGCCGTGTTCTGAGGGCAGGCATGGGGGAGGGGAGCCCAGCAGGTGAGTAGAGCAATTAAAGCCCCCTGCCCCCTGACCATTCTGTATCCAGTGCTCAGTGCAGTGACTGACCCTGGGGGAAGGAAAGGATGGGATAAATACTTGTGGAATGCATGGACAGAATAATAGATGGATGGATGGATGGGTGAATGGATGCATGGATGGATGGATGAAAAGATGGATGGGTGAGTTGATGGGTTTATGGATAGATGGATGGATGGGTGGATGGATGGATGGATGGGTGGGTCAGTGGGTGGGTGGGTGGATGAAAGGATGAACCGACAGATGAATGGATGGGTGGACAGGTGGGTGGACAAATGAATAAAGGTAGGTGTGCTAGTTTTCTATTTCTGCATATCGAATTACTGCAAACTTAGCAGCTTAAGCAGCACCCGTTTATTATTTCACCGTTTCTGTGGGCCAGGGGTCGGGGCATGGCTCATCTGCCTCCTCTGCCTCAGCATCTTGCCAGGACCCAATCAGGTGTTGCCTGGGCTGCAGTCCCTTCTGGAGCCCAGGACCCTCTTCCAAGCTCATCTGGCCGTTGGCAGAATCCAGTTCCTAGGTGCTGTGGTAGCTCAGCTCCTAGAGGCCCCTTGGCAGGGATGGTCATGTCACATCAACCTGCTTCTTCAAGGCAGACAGAGAAGCCTAACTCCCGTCTGCTGAAATGGAGCGTACGTAACATGACCTAATCTCAGGAGTGACGGCCACCATCCTTTCCGTAGCCCACTGGTTAGAAGGAAGGCCTGCCTGTACTTGGAGGAAGGGGCCATACCAGGACACAGCTCTCCAGCTCACCCAGGGTGTGTCCCCAGGTAGACTAGAGGTTAGAAGGCAAATGGGTGTGGATTTAAACCCCAGGTTGGCCACGGGGAATTACAGTGCTTGGGATGCATTACTTTACTACTCCGAGCCTCAGTGCCTCGTCTATAAATTGAAGAGGGCAGAATGTCTTAAATATTTTTTAAAGTAATAAGCGTGAAGTCTGTATCTGCCTGGGAACTCCTGCTCCTTTTTAGAAACTTGGTCCAGGTGCTCTGCATCACTCCCCTGTTCTGTGATGTGCGGTTAATTATGGCTGCTTGCCAGCCTCCCTGGCAGACTTCAGGATCGCTGTGGGATGGGAGCAAGTTGATCCCAGTTTCTCCAAGCCCTGGGCAGGCTGGCATCTGCGAGCGTGGCAGAGACCGCCCACCCCCACTGACCTTTTATCACTCCTGATTCCTTAGGAGGAAGAAACCCCATGCTTAGCAGAGAATTTTGCCAATGGGAATAAAAGACTATACTTTCCAGCCTTCCTGGTGGCTAGATGTTTGAACTGACTTACACTCATCGATGAGAAGTAAGCAGACACGTTCCATGGGTCTTCTGGAAAGTGCACTTGAAAAGAGCTGGCTCAACTGGGCAGGGGGAATGACTTCCTTACTGCTGCTGGGATGTGGACATGATGGCTGGAGCTCCAACAGCCATCTTGTACTTCCTAGGGCTTCTGGGCTGGAAGCCACGCCTTAGAGAGAATGTGCGTAGGTGTCTGACAACTGTTTCATGTCCATGTCAGCCCAGAGATGCTTTGACCTCATTGATCTGAGAGAGAAACACTGTGCTGTCTTGTAAGCTACAGTTATGGTTCTGTTATAAGTGACAAAACCTAATGAGCACAAGTCAGTCATCGTTGACCTACGCATGTCGGATGTACGTGGCACACAGTCCTCATTGAGTGGACACGAGCTCGTTTCCTTTCTTCCTAAATAAAAAGGATGACTATCCACTGTGAACTTATTCCATGCCATGTGGACAGGGGAGGGGTGAGGTGGGTGAGTGTGACTCATTTTCGGGCTCCTGCGCGTTGTCATTATGGGGAAATGAGGGTTACAGCACTTTCGCCAGGTGCTGCAGGGATGACCGCTCCCTGCAGCCGGCGGAGGGGCCCTGGAATCAGACTCTGGTCCTGGCACCTGGCACTCCTGGCTTCACGGCAGGAACGCCACGTGCTGTGGCCCCTCTGCCTCCAGGGCGAAGCTGCCATGTGTGCCTCAGGGTGGAGGGTGAGGATGGTGGGGACCTGGCCCCCAGGGACCCCGGTGACCACAGGGCTCCAGGCTTTGGAGAGGGAACGGCTGACGTGGGGCCCTCCAAGCGCCATGGAGCGTGGCTCCCAGGCCGGGGCCTTCCAGCCACCCTGAGGCTGTCCTGGGCTGGCTCAGCGGTCCTGACCTGGATCTGCCTCGCCGGCACCCTGACGACTCCCCCTGCCCCGGCCACCCCAGAGCCAGTGGCCTGCTCTAAGCTCTGGCTCCATGCCCCACTGAGCTGGCTGGGATTCTTCCCCTCATTTCCCCGGTACCTGGGGTGGGGACCCTGAGGGCGCCGATGCCACCAGCTGGCCCAGGGCACAGCGCGCCATGCTGGTGGTCATTGGGGAACATGCTGGGAAGACAGCCTGGGGAGACCTGGCGCAGACCTGCCTTTCGGCTGCCCATGGGTCACTCCCCTCCCAGGTTGGCAGCCCCCTCCCCCACTGCTGCAGGAAAGGGGTTCCAAGAGCTCAGGCCTGTGTGTTCCCCATTTCCAGGCTGCTGCGGGAAGGCAGGGTGGCTGAGGAGTCTGGGCCTCGGTGCAGCCTCCCTGTTGTCCGACCTCAAGGGAACTGACCCCAAGCAGGACCCCTGAGTGGTCTCTGCAGGTGCCGACAGTCAGTGACGGCCAGAATGTCCCTTTCCTGCCTCCTGCTTCGTTCTTGTCTCTGTACCCAGCTTCATGCAGACCTTAGCACCAGTGGCAGATGTCAGCTGACGGGACCCCTGTGCCATGTTGCCGTCGGTCATGGAGGTGGACAGGTGCTTATGGGAGCACAGGTGAGGGCTGCAAGGGGGGCAGGATGGGCCTCCAGGAAGGCTGCGTGTGGAGGGCGACATTCGGGCTAAGAGGTGCCTTGGCCAGGCGGTCAATGCGGACGAAGGGTGTGGGGTCTGGGGCAGCCACATCTGGCTTTGAACTCAGACTCTGCCCTCGGGAGGCCTGACTGACTGGCAGGTGTGTCTGTAGAAGGCCCCAGAGAGGATGGGACCCTCCATGTGTGGGAAGAAGCATCAGCCTTCGGACCCAGGTGTGTGGACTTTAAAGTGCAGGCTCTAAGGACAGGCAGAGTTCTAAGAAGGTCCCCAATGGCCATCCCCTGCTGTGCCTACCCCTTGAGTGTGGCGGGGCCTCTGAACATGGTGGGAGATCACTCCCTGGATCTGGCCACGTTATATGGCCAAGATGAAAGGACTTTACAGATGTAGTTAAGGTCCCAAATCAGTTGATTTTGAATTAGTTAAGAGTTTAATGTGGGTGGGCCTGACCTAATCAGGTGAAGGCTTTTAAAAACAGGGATTGGGCCTCTCCAAAGAGACAGATATTCTCCTGCTGGCCTAGAAGAAGCAAACAGTCATGTAAGTGGCCTGAGGAAAGGTAAGGCCCCTAGGAGCCAAGGGCCTTGGTCCCACAACCACAAAGAACTGAGTTCTGCCAGTGATGCTGATGAGCTTGAAAGAGGCCCTGAGCCTCAGACGACAATTTGATTGCCGCCTGGGGAGAGCTGAGCCGAGCACCTGCTAAGCTGTGTCTGGATTCCTGACCCACAGAAACCATGAGATGACAAGTGAGTGTTATTTTAAGCCACTAAGTTTGTGGTGGTTTGTTACACGGCTTAGATAACTATTACAAGTCTCTTCCACTGCCCCTCACTGAATGACCCCAGTGATCAAGAGCATTCCTAGGTGGTGAACAAGCAAGCATGAAGGACCGTAGACATGGAAGACCCAGGCCGAAAGCCACCATCGTGGAGCATGGCTCAAGCACTGGTGGTCACAGGGGGTGGGGGACCCGGGCCTGAACTGCCACACTCCTAACCAGGGGCCTTGAGTGTGCAGGGCCATCGGCTCCTCTCTCTCACCTCCCCCTTCTCTGTGCTTGGGGCGTGTGCAGGGAACTCGCCCAGGTTCTGGAATCATCCCTTCAAGTGGTGTGAAACCGAGCTCCTGCTTTTCCAGTGCTGGCCATGGGTCAGCACCTTAGACGAGCAGATCATCTCCAGCCCGTGAACAGGTCCAGCTTGGAGGCTCAGAGCAGGCAGCGCCCTGTGTTGAGCAGAAAGGGGACCGGGGAGGCTGAGACGGGCCCCGCCTGGGCCCTGGCTGCAGAGGCAGGAGGAAGGTCCTGGAGGGCGGGTTGCCAGAGCCCCCGAATCCTGCAGCCCCGAGTAGCCCCGGTGCATCCCCCGTCAGTGGGACATCCTGGTGGGGTGCTCTCGGGCAGAGCTCCCCCAGAGTAGGCCCGGCCCCGGCCCCGGAGCTCTTTACCCTGAAGGTGGTCTGGAGAGGATGGCAGCACGGAGAGATGATGGCTGGAGGAGGCCCAGCCCGGGCAGACCAAGCGCCCACCGTGGACGGAGCTGCTGGCGCAGAGCTCGCTGCCTTTCCCAGCTTGGAGCAGCTGCAGCTCTCTGGTGCCTTTTTTGGTGGAAGCTGAGGCAGAACAGGCTGTCTGTGTCTTCAGGAGAAGGCGTTTTCTGGCACCTACACCCTGGCCTTGGAATGCAACTAGTGGTAGCGCTGATGAGAATGAAAGAAAAGTTGTGTGTGCGCCCTCTGCTGCCCAACATGTGCACCTGCAGCCTCATTTGCCTAGACTGTGGTAAAATACTCGTGATGTAAATTGACCATTTTAACATTTTTAAGTGTACAATTCAGTGGCATTAATTGCATTCACAATATTGTGTAACCATCACTCCATCCATTACCAAACTTTTCTACCACCCCAAAGAGAAACTCTGCACCCCATAAGGTTTAGCACTCGGTCCCGCAGTGCAGGCTGGTACCGCTGATCTACTTCCTGTCTCCAACGATTTATTTGTTGCAGATGCTCCTTGTAAAGGGACTCATGACATACTGTCCTTTTGTTTCTGGCTTATTGCACTCAACATGATGTCTTCACAGTTCTTCCACGTTGCATGTATCAGAACTTCGTTCCTTTCCTTTTTACAGCTGAATATTATCCCATTGAATGGATAGGCCACATTTTGTTCATCCATCCGTCGATGGACACTTGGGGTGTTTCCAGGTTTTGCCAATTGTGAGTAATGCTGTGATGAATATTTTCCCAGGTATTTCTCTGAATCCCTGCTCAGTTCTTTGGGGAATATACCTGTGAGAGGATTGCCAGGTCTGATGGTAATTCTATGCTTACCTTTTTGAGGACTTGCCAATCTGTTTTCCATAGTAGTTCCACTTTACATTCCCACCAACAATGTATAAGGGCTCCGATTTCTCTGCATCTTTGCCAATACTTACTTTCCAGTATTTGAAAATAGCCATCCTAGGGTGGGAAGTAGTATCTGATTGTGGTTTTGATTTGCATTTCTCTAACTGTTGACGATGTAGAGCATCTTTTCCTGTGCTTATTGGGCATTTGCCTATCTTCTATTCAATATATAGAATATATTTTAATATTTTAGAACACATTTAGAATATTTCAATATGTAGAATATGTATTCAATGCATAATGTCTGGTCAAGTTCTTTGCCCATTTTTAATGGGACACATCCGTTGTCTTCTTCTGAGTTTCACCATAAGTCTGAGGTGTAGACAAAGCAGAGGTTACTATCTCCATCTCGCAGATGAGGAAACCGAGCTCGGGTGAGGTGAGAACTTGCTCAGATCACGGCGGCCTCGCGCCGGGCGAGCTGCAGCCCTGAGCCGCACCAGGCTGCGTCCCTGCTCTGCCACTGGCTCGCTCATCTCTGCAGACTTGGTTAGTCAGAGCTGGCTCCTCTCTGCACACCTTTTATTCCACCCTGGTCTGGCCAAAGACACCGCCCGCATTCGGTGAGCCAGCTGCAGCCCCCGAACCTTGCTCCGGAAAGGGTGGGGGCAGGCTCAAGGGTTGAGCCCTCTGCCCTCCTCAGGTCGTCCTGGACCAGCTCCCCGTGCAGGTGAAGGTGTGTGGACAGGTGAGGCCGAGGAGCTGCCGTGGTGCTCAGTAAGATCCCATTGAGCCTACGCACGTGAAAAGAGCTCTGCCGCATGTCCCGCATGCCTTCGTCTTCAGGGGTGAGCCAGCAAACACGGGGTGGCGCGGAAAGCTTCATGGGGAAAGCCATGAAGGGAAATGGATTCTCATTTCAGGGGCTGGCGAGCCTGTGAGGGGGTCCCACGGGGGACCTGGGGCGGTGCAGGGAGCAGGTCGCCTGACAGTGGGGCTGACGAGCTGCGTGGCCCCGGGGCCTCACAGGTTCGCCGAGTCCAGCTCTCTGAGGAGTTTGGGCTTCAGCTGAGCATGTTGTTCCCTCCTGGCCACAGAGCACAGAAGACAATTTGGGAGGATTTCCCTTCACGGCTGGAGGGCCTCTGATGAGAACTGAGGTGTGGAAAGATGGGGAGGGGCTTCGGGGGGAGGCAGGCGAGAAGGTGCGGCTCAGGTGGCTTGACCTCAAAGGCAGGGAAGGTGAGGCCGGCTGGACTTGCCATCTTCCCCCTGTTGGAACCCAGAGGCCGGAAGCCCCCCTGAGCTGACGAGAAAGGAGCGCGATGCCCACAGAAGACTTACAAACATTCCCAGGTGACGTGTTTGTCCTTTGCATCCAGGATCACGTCCGTAGCTGTGGCCCATTATTGTAACCTCTCCACAAGGCCTCAAAGGAAAGCAGCCACGTTTCTCGTGTCGGCAGAGAATGCTGGCGTGGGAGCGTCGTAGCTGCATAAGAAAGCAGATAGCATCAGCCAGACAGCACTCGGGGAAAGACGCAAGGCGCCGTCGCCACTGGAGGTAAATGCCTGGAGGAGGGCACAGGGCCAGGGGAGGGAGAGAGGCTCAGCTAGTCGAAGCGCTCCTGTGCCTTGAGAACCTGTTCTGGGCTTGAGGAGTTCTCGGCTCTTCACAGTTACCATCCACTGGGACGTGGACTCTCAGTGTGGTCTTGGAACAGCTCAGGACCTCCGTGGTGGGTGTCGGCAGAGCTGGCCAGGGTCTCCACCGCAAAGGAGGGGCCCAGATGCGTCTGACGGCAGGGAGCCCGGGGAGGAGGGCGAGATGGTGATGGATGGGGTTCATATCCTACTGGCAAAGGCAGCGGGAGGGAGTCAGAGCCCACCTGGGGGCGGGTATGCTCAGCCCTGGGGGCTCATACCTGGCCAGCTGCTAATGGATTGAGGGTGGAAGAAACCATTGCAGGTGCGGGCTGGAGGTTGCTGCAGCCAATCGGAAGGCGGCGGGGGCATCCTGAGCCAGGTGGGAGGCTGGACCTGGGAGCAGCAGACCGAGCAGGTAGGAAGTAGGAAGTAGGTACACCAGGATGTGAGGCTGGAGGTGGACAGCAGAAGGGGACACGCGGAGAGGGGCAGGAGCGTCCATCCTGTCCCAGCAAGGGGTAGCTCCCTGAATGAAGAGTGTAAGAGCTCTCACTGCTGGGGTCTTTGTCTACGGCTACCGGACAAAGACCAGGTGTGGCGTGAGCCTAGTTGTTGGCATCTGGAGTTGGACATCCCTGTGAGACATCCAAGTGCAGTGCAGGTAGACGGTGAGACACACGGACCTGGAACTCCACTGGCCTGGTCCAGGGAGGTAAACGCATAAGTCCTTTCTTTCCCCAACACCACTGAGGGCAGAGAAGAAAGGGAGTTTGTACAGGACTCTGAAGATTAAAGAAAAGGTGGTAAATTGGTGAGGAATGATTTCCTTTCCTCAAACTTTTCCCAATCCATTGAGGAAGGCACAGCTGAAAAAGATGAGCCATGAAGAAGCATGGAGGTCAGATGGTGGATGTGTCGGAGGGTGATGGAGTCAGGAGCGGCTTCATGGAAGTGGCACCTGGACACGGCCTGGGCATTTGGACAGGTTTAGGCAGGTGGAGGAAGATAAGAGCAGAGGTTCTGTTCCTTGGTGCAGGCACACCTGCTGTGTTTGTAGAAAAGTGAGTGGGGCGTGGTGATGGGAGCTGAGGGAGAGTGTTGGGGGAATTGGAAGGTGTGGCAGTTTGATATTGTTTATGAATTCCAAAAATAAATATTGGATTATGTTTGTAAACTGGTTTGTTCCTCTGGTCATATTAGATTGTATTGGATTCAGAGGTTTCATTTTCACTTGATTAAATAATGATTAAGGCTTTGATTGGGCCACGTCTGTAGGACATTGAGTCCCTGCCCCCCTTGGTGGGTGGGGACTCACAGAGAAATCGCACCCCAGAGGAGAAAGGAGAGAGTTTTGAGCTGGAGCTCGGGAAGTAAACACATCGGAGAGAGCAGAGCAGTTGAGCCCAGAGAGAATCAAGCCCCAGGGAGAGAGACAAAGCCTCTCAATGTCCTACTGACATGGCCGAATCAAAGCCCAAATCATAATTTAATCATTGAAAGTGAAACCTCTGAATTTAATACACTCAAATATGCCCAGAGGAACAGACCAGTTCACAAACACAATCCAATATCTTTTTTTGGAATTCACAAACAGTGCCAAACTGCCACAACAACACATTAAAATATCTAAATGTCCAGTTTCAACAAAAGATTACAAAACATTCTAAGAAACGGAAAGCAATGGCCCAGATAAAGAAGACGATTAAAGCTTTAGAAACCACCAATGAGAAGGGCCTGACTTGGGGCATTCCAAAGACTTCCAAAAAGTGAGCCCAAATGTGCTCAAAGAGCTGAAGGAAAACATGAGCAAAGAACTAGAGAATCGGGAAATCTATAGATGAACACAAAACCAATATAAACGGAGAGATGGAAGTCACACAAAGGAACGAAACAGCTGAAGACCACAGTAACAGAAATTAAAAATTCCCTAGAGGGGTTAACAGGTAAACTGGAGCTCACAGAGAAAAGAACCAGAAAACTTGAAGATAAGACATGAAATTATCCAGTCTGAGGAGCAGAAAGAAGAAAGAATGAAGGAAATTGAACAGAGCCTGAGGAAACTGTAGGACACCATCAAATATACCAACATATACATTGTGGGAGTCCCAGAAGGAGAAGGAAGAGAGAAAGGGGCAGAGAGAATATTCAAAGAAAATAATGCCTGAAAGCTTTCCAAATACAATGAAAGACATGAATATACACATACAAAGCACTCAACAAACTCCTGAGAGGATAAACCTAAATAGACTCATACCATGTCATCTTATAATCAAACTGTCAAAGGACAAAGGTAAAGAGAAAATTCTGAAAGCCACAAGAAGTAATCAATATATCCTGTACAAAGGAATCTCAATAAGATTAAGTGCCGATTTCTCACCGGAATCATGTAGGTAAGAAGGCAGTGGGAAGACATGTTTAAAACGCTGAAAGCAAAGAGTTGCCAACCAAGAATTCTATATCTGGCAAAACTGTCTTTAAAAAAATGAGGGAGAGACTTCTGGGAAAACGGCATTGAGGTAGGTAGGCAGAGCCTGACACTCTCACAGAAAGGAGTGGAGAAAGTGCAAGGACCCGTCCAAGGGAGCTGCTTTGCATGCATATAGAACGGGAAAGTGCGGAGTCGTCCAGGAGGGAGCTAGGTGGATAAAGAAGCCCAAGAACTGGGAAGCGGGTGTGGCTCAATCGATAGAGCCCCCATTTACCATGCGGGAGGCCCCGGGTTCGCTTCCCGAGGCCTCCTTGTGAGGGCAGGCCGGCCCGCGCGGCGCCGTGGGCTGATGCAGCAACCTCACGGCAGGAAGCGGG
>JAQZBX010064752.1:0-16437 GCA_029593785.1 Cabassous unicinctus | reverse complement strand
CAGGGGAGTGTCATATGCCCCAGGGGAATGGGGAGGAAGGAACAGTTAAGATCAAATGGAGTATTTAGTGGTCATGGGAAAGGTTCTTCATTACCTTACAGTAATGGACACAGGACATGGTAAATATCATCAAAAATTATTAAACTGTACCATCTAAATTGTAAACTATACTGTAAATCATTGACAATGTTTAGTTGCTATATTTTACTATCTGTATAACAGTTATAACAATGCTAACATCCATAAAAAAAAAAGGTTTTAATATGGGATGGGGAAGGAGGAGGGAATTTGGGTATGTGGGAGTCTCTAGTATTCCATGTGTGACTTAGCTGTGACCTAAAACTTCTTTGAAAATTAAATGAAAATTTGGGAGACACTGGGGAATGAGTGGGAGAAGGTGACTTGGTACACTGGACATCCGATAATACAGTGATAAAAGGAAAAGGAATAATTTTTTTAAAAAAGAATTTTTTTTTTGTTTTTATCCCATTTTTTTGAATGTCCCAATCTGCTAATTATATTTTATTTTTAGTTTAGTTTTTTTTTCTTTCTTCTGAGTTTCCTTGTACTTACCTCTTGCATTTAAGGTTATCATTATTATTTCTTTTTCCTATTAATTGTATTTGGTTATTATATGGGCTTCATGTTCAAGGAAGGTTTAGATCACAGAAGGGTTACAATGGGGGCTGCAGAGGATCATTGGTAGGGGGTGTCTGGGATGGGGGATTCATGGGAGTAAGTTCATCTGAATATACATGAAAGATATATAAAATTGTTCAAATGATCAAGGGACGGGACATGGTCATGGTGGTTAGACAATCACTCAATAAATGAGGGAACCTGAATTCCTAGCCTGGAGAGCTCTGCCACATTCTTCAAGGGAGCAGCAACAGTCCCCTGAGTGCAGGGCCAGTGTCTGGCAAAAGAGGATGGCCCACTGATGGGTTCTTGTTATTGAGGACTGGCCTTATGAGTCTTTGCTCTTGTAATTGAAACTTAGCCCACTGTTATGGGGTGCCTAAGGGTTACCACCTGAGAGTCTCCTTTTTGCTCAAATGTGGCCTCTCTCTAAGCCATACTCAGCATATGAATGCATTACCTTCCCCCCAACGTGGGGCATGACTCCTGGGGATGAGCCTCCCTGGCAACGAGGGATTAATACCAAATGCCAACTGGGAACACGATTGGAAAAAGACCTTGAATAAAAGGGGGAACAGGTTAAGAGAAATGAGTTCTTGTGGCTAAGAGACTTCAAAGAGTCGGGAGGTCATCCCAGAGGTAACGCTTACGCACACCTCAGTAGGCTCTCATAGAACACCAAAGTTGATATCACCCCACACAGAGGGGCTCCTGAGGGCTCTGGAGACACCCAGGTCCTATATAAGTGGGGATAGCCCCAGAGATTGATGCCTTATCAGTGGGCTCTACTTTGGAATCTGTGCTCCTGAGAGTGACAGAGTTGGTCTCAAATAAGCCCTCCCTGCACATGGTCCATCAGTCCCTTCTATTCAAACCTATATGTGATGCTGGAGTTTTTAGGTGTACTTCCAGAGACTGGAGCCTCTGGCCTACCTATGTGCCAGCTGTGCCTGGAATCTCGGTGGAGCTGCAACTCCTACCCTACAGCTCAATGGACTCATTCAACTCACCAGGCAAGGAGATGACGATGGGCAACGGCTATCCCAGGGAATGGAGAGGGCCTACAGCTGCAGGCAGGAAAATCCCATCAACCGTATCCATGGGATATAAGCCCTCTCTCACTTGGAGGTGGAGTGGACATCACCATCCCAGTCCTCTCAAGATTGGGGGAAGAGGTATGGGCTAGAGTGGACTTAATGGTATTCTGTTGTAGACATATTGTGATTCAAGCAATGGAAGAAAGTATAACAGTGAGGTGGAGCTGGTGGCCACTGGATGCTTTTGGGGCAGGGATGGGAAGGCAGTTGAAATACAGGGGATTTTTCGGGACTTGGGGGTTGTCCTGAGTGGCGTTGCGGTGACAGATGTAAGCCATTTTACATCAGCATATACCATGCAGAACTGTGTGGGCGAGAGTGTGGTCTACAATGTGAACTGTGGTCTATGCTTGGTGGCAAGTCCCCAGGATGTGTATATCCATTGTGGGTGATGTGCCACACTGATGAAGGATGTTTGTGTGGGATGTTGTGGGTGGTGTGGGAGGTGGGGAACATGGGAATCCCTGTAATTTCTGTGTAATATTTGGGTAATCTAAGCACCTTTTAAAATATATATATATAAAAAATGACGTTTATGAAAGCAAATTCACATATAGCATATATATTTATATATAATTTTACAAATATTGGTATGTATTGTGAAAAATTTGATTTTTACCCACAGTAAAAAATAAATAAATAAATAAATAAATAAATAAATAAATAAATAAATAAATAAATAAATAAATGCAGTGTGGTGCCCTAGACTGGATTTTTGTACTACAAAAAGGCAAATTGGTGATAAGACCTGGCAAACCCCCTTCTAGGGTTATATACGTATTATAATTGAAAACAGGGTCTCAAACAGGTGTTTTCACACAGATGTTCATTATGGCATTATTAAAAATTGCCAAAAGGTAGAAATAATCCTTTGTCCATCAACAGGTGAATGGATAATCACAATATAATATATACATATGTTAGTATATTGTTATGCTTTTAAAGGGAATGAAGTTTTGATACAGGCTACAATATGACAAAATGTCAAGAGATAATGTTGACTGAAATAGGCCTGACACAAAATAACAAATATTGTCTGATGTTAGTTTTATAGAATAATTAGAGTATCCAAATTCAAAAATTCAGAAACTAGAATACAGCTTACCAGGGGCTGGGTGGGTTAGGGAACTGAGGAGATAATGCTTAATTGTAACGGAGTTTCTGCTTGGGGTGATGGAAAAGTTTTCATAATGGATGCTGTTGATGTTTGATGGTGGTAGAATTGTGAATTTAATTAACACCACTGAATTGAATAATTGAAATGGATAAATGGGAATATTCAGTTTGTGTGTGTGTGTGTATATATATATATATATATATCTCACCAGATTAAAAAAGAAAAAAATTATATAACTTACAACACAAAGAGAGAAGCCTAGTGTAAACTATGGACTATAAATAATAGTACAATTATAATAATAATGTTTCACCAATTTTAAGAAAGTCACCACTTTAATGCAAATTGTTAATAATGGGAGGAAATGTGCATGTGTGTGTGGATTTATGGGAACTATGTACTATTTGCAAGATTTTTTTTCTGTAAGCTTACAACTACTTTAATAAAAATTTTAAAAGGGTATTAGTGGGAAATGTTTCAATTATAATAATAGCTGCACTTTAATAAATACAAGTGTACTAATGTTTATTTCTTAATTTGGACAAACGTATCATGGTTATATATGTTAACATTAGGGAAACTAGGATGGTGTATCTGTATTTTCTTTGAAATTTTCCTGTAAAGGTAAAATTAGTAAAAAAATAAAAGCTCATATAAGATAAAAAAAAAAGTGTATTTCAGCTTTGAGTAAAAGATAAAGAAATCCATAAACTGTCTAGAGGCAGTCACATAGCATGAATTTCAAGTGAAATATTTGAATATCCTCTTACTGGGACAAGGAGATAAAAGAAAAATAAGCTCAGTTCTCAAAATTTCAGGGGACTGTGCCTTTTAAATAGCAAGATAAAAACTTTTCCATTTTTCTCAGTGTCTAGATTCTAAATATTACACTTCATGTTTGCAAAAATGAACTAAAGTCATAGTTTTTGCTTAACTTGGGGGAAGTTCTCTTTTTTCTTGACAGATTATTTTCTCCAATGTTTAGTGTTGAGCATTTAAATTTTCTTTCCCATCAAGAGAGTAAAATTCATTAAGTCGAGCTAGATATCCATGTTTTTAAAAGCAAATACCTTTTACCAAAGAAGTGAGAATATTGATTTTTCTCGAAAGAAAAATGAAGAGCAGAATGTCTTTTAATGCTTGAGTAACAGCAACAGAAAAGAAAGCGTTTTAAGGGTCAGCAAAAGTTGCCATTCCTTAGGGTACATGCACTCAGTCCCATAGTCTTGTTGGAGTTTTGTTTTGCGTTCTCTAGAGAATCTCATGAATGAAAAGATGGTAAAACCTGCTTTTTCAGTTAAGAGTGACTCTCTGTAATCGTTGGTTGAGAACTTTTTTTTTTAATTTTTAAGAAATCAATTTTATTGATACATATTAATAAAGCATACAATATGTCCAAAGTGTACAATTGGTGGTATTTGGTATAATTACATAGTTGTACATTTATCACTCCAATCATTATTAGAGTATTTTCATTATTTCAGTAATAATAATAAAAACCAGACAAACAAACAAGAAAATTCTTCACTTCTCAATGTCTCTCTGTTTCGTCTGCTGTATATAGCTACTCTTTTTGGATATTCTTGCACAATTATTTATGTATTAATCAGTTTTACTGAGATATAGTCACATACTGTGTGATCTATCTAAAGTGTATAATCAATGGTTTTTGATATAATCACAATGTTGTGCATTCATCATCACAAAAATTTTTAGAATTATTTCATTATTCCAAAAAGAAAAACTCCACACCACTTAGCATGCCTTCCCTAGCCCTACATAGCTACCAATCAAATTTCATCTTTATAAATTGATTTATATTTACATTTTACATAAGTGGAATCATACAATATGGTGCACAATATATTTAGTTCATAGTAAAACAGTCATACAGTATTTTTGTTGTTGTTGTTGTTTAAAACCAAACTAGGTATTAAGGTTTGCATCTTCCATTTGGTTTCTTTTCCATTTGAAACCTTAAGAAAGGGAAAGTGGCTAGATACACAGTTATGATTCCTTGGCCTGAAATAAACTATGTCGAGCAAATCTTTTATAAGTACAGGGAAACTTCCAGTATAAATAAAACCTGTTGTATGTGATTTTTAACTTCCAAGGTTTTAAAATTTTTATTATGAAAAATGTCAAACATATTCAATGAAGTGAGCATAGTGTAGAAGTAGAAGATTCTATGATAAGCAAAGTTTTGCCATTCTCACTTCATCTACCTATTTTTATTTTTTTATTTTTTAGTTGGTTGCTAATATTTTTGTTAAGAGATTTTAGATCTCATTGCTTTTGTTCTCTTAATTTATCTTGGAAATGACTTTTTAAATAAAATCAGTTTATAGAATTTTTTCATCCTTTAATACGGCTATATAGTACTTCATCATATGGTTGTGCTATGATTTATTCAGTCTCCTATAGATGGCCATTTTTGTTGTTCCTAAAATTTTGCTATCAGTGATTAAATGTGGGCACTTGTGGATATGTTTTTATGGTAAATTCCTAGAAGTTGGATTGCTGGTTCAAATGAAAATGTGGTTCATTGGATATTTCCAATTCCCCTCCTATGTATGAGAATGCCTGTTTTTCCAAAGCCTTATCAACTGAATGGTCTGTCAATTATTGGAATATTTACCACTATAACTAGAGAGGAATGACATCTTAGTATAATTTTCATTTTCTGTTATCTTATGAGTGAAGCATTGCATGTTTTTAGGTTCAAGTGTTCCATATATTTTTCTGAGACATGTCTATTCAAAGATTTTTTGCCCATTTTTTCCCTGAATTTTAAGAACATTTTCTCTGAGATAAAATTTTGGAAATATTGCTTCCTAGTTTGTCACTTGTATTTTGACTTCGATTATTTGCTTCCTAGTTTGTCACTTGTATTTTGACTTTGATTATTATGTTTCTTGCAATGAATTTTTAAAAATGTAGTCAAATTCATCAATCTTTTATTGCTTCTGGATTTGGAACCATAAAAAATTTACTCATTCTTTGTTCTAATCCTTGTATAGATTTTTCTTTTTCATGTATATTCCTGACTCAATTGAAATTTGTTCTGATGTGTGGTATGCTGAATGAATCAATTTTTAAAAGCAAATATTAGTTGTTTTTTTTACAGATGCCCTTTATTGATTTGAGAAAATTTCCTTCTATTTCTAGTTTTCTGAGTGTTGTTAACAAAAATGAATGTCGAATTATGAAAATTATTTTTCTGGAACAATTTATACGGCCATGTGATTTTACTTCTTTCCGTTGTTGATATAGCAGATTATATTGATTAACGTTTGAACTAGCTTTGCATTCCCATGAGAAAAACTCCTTTATTGTTGAGTTAATTTGATACAATTTGGAATTTTTGGGTGCATGTTCATGAGGGCTATTGGTTGGTAGTTTTCTTTTTTTTGTACTAATTTTTTTCTGCTTTTGATGTCAGGGTAATACTGGCCACATAAAATGTGTTAAAAATATTCTTTCATACTTTATTTTCTGAAAAAGATGGTAAAGAATTGGCCTTATTTCTGCTTTAAATGTTTGGTAGAATTCACCAGTAAAACCATCATGGCTTAGAGGTTTCTTTTTGGGAAGGCTTTTAACTATGATTTCAATTTCTTCAATATTTAATAAGGCTTTTCATGTTCTCTCTTTCATCTTGGTAGTTTATACTTTTCCAGGAATTAGCCCATTCCATTTAAGTTGTCAATTTTTTTGTGTGTAGAGTTGTTCACAGTATTCCCTTTTATTCCTTTTATTGTGTGCAGCTCTATAGTTATATCAACTCATTCATTCCCAATGCTGTTAATTTGTGTCTTCTCTTTTTTCCCTTGCTAGTATTACTAGAAGTTTACCAATTATGTTGATCTTTTTAATCAGCTTTTGGTTTTATTGTTTTTCTCTATTTTTTTTCTGTTTCAATCTTAATATTTCTTCTTTTATATTTATTGTTTCTCCTTTTTTTTTTTTGCTTTAGGTTTATTTTGCACTTCTATCTAGTTTTTCATGGTGGAAGCTTAGAATATCGATTTAATACCTTTCTTCTATTCTATTGTAAACATTTTGTGCTATGAATTTCCCTCTCAGAACTGTGCTAACTGTATCATGCAAATTTTGCTATGGCATGTTTCCATTTAATTCAGGTAAAAAATATTCTAATTTTCCTCAAGACTTTCTCTTTAAGATTATTAGAACTTAAATGGATTTATTAGATTATTTATAACTGTGTTTGTTAAAAGTTTTAAGTGTTTGGAGATTTTCCAGCTATCTTTTTCTTATTGATGTCTAATTTACTTTCATTTTGAGTTTGAGAATATAATTTGTGTGATTTTATTTCTTTTAAATGTGTTAAGGTTTATATTATGACAGAGGAAATCATCTATTCTTGATAAAAGTTCCATGTACAATTGAAAAGAATGGAATACTGATGTTAACGTGTGGAGCGTTCTATACATTAGATTCATTTCATTGATACTGTGTTCAATTCTTTTGTATTTTTACTTATTTTCAATTTGCTGCTTCTATCTGTTATTCAAAGAGGAATATTGAATTACTTATAATTATTGATTTTTCAATTTCTCCTTTTAGTTTAGTCCATATTAATGTCATAATTACTGTTGTTAGCTGCACATGCATTCAGGATTTTTATGTATTTTTGATTAATTGTCCCTTTGTCATTATGTAATGTCTCTTTTTTATCCCTGGTAATTTTCTTTTCTTTGAAGACTAATTTTTCTTATATTAATTAAGCCACTCCAACTTTACTTTGATTAGTTATTCTCATAGTATATCCTGTCCTATCTTTTTGCTTTTAAGTCTATCTATATAATTATATATGAAGAGAGTTTCTTGTAGACAACATATAGTGAGGTTATTAAAAAATCATTCTGACACCTCTTCATCTAAGTGATGAGTTAAGATAAGTTTCCTTTCCTAATAAAATTTTATTGAAATTTGTAATTCATACATGAACATACATAAACAGTAAGCTATAGTGAAAAATGTGAACTTATAAAACAAACGGATATCACAACACAGGGCTCCCATACATCACCATACTGCCAACACCTTGCATTGCTGTGAAACATTTGTTATAAACTATGTATTATGACTATAATAAAAATATTAATAATAGCATTTGCCCATATCTTATATTTGGCACATTTTCCCCCCAACCATCTGATTATTAACACCCTGTATTAATATTATATATTTGTTATAGTTCATGGGAGAATATTCTCCTATTTGTTCTGTTAACCACAGTCCATTTTCTACTATTGGATTCCCTGTGTTACATGGCTCCATGCCTTGTACAATCCATTAAAAGTATACACTCAGTGGCTCTCATTTTGACCACAGAGTTGTGCTGTTATCACCTCAATTTTACAGCGTTTTCATTACTCCAAAAGGAAAAATCCCATACTCCTTAATACACCCTATTGTTGGCCCTTAGAAATAATATAATTTCTTTACCATTGCTGTACAATATTACATTATTACTGTTAATTATTTTCCATAAGTTACATTAGTTGTAGATTTCCCATGTAGCACCATGTTCTTTTAATAAAAGAAGAATATTCCTATATTTACACTATTAACCACAATCTTCATCCACCTCTGAAATTGCTGTTATACATAACCTTGATTATTCTCTAGCTTCCTTTCAATTGACTTTTACATTCACAGACTGCACATTTTAGCCACAATCACAATTATAAATCAGCATTGTTAGTTATGCTCGCTATAATGTGTTACCATCAACTCTATTCATTTCCACACTTTTACAATTAACCCTATTAAAAATTCTACATACATTAAGTGTTAGCTCCATTTCTTAACCCACATTCTATTTCCTAGTAGTCTTTTGAAGAACAATAGTGTTTAATTTTGCAGAGATCCCATTTATCTATATTTTCTTTCATTGTTTGTGCTTTGTATGTAAGGTCTAAGAAACTTCTACCTACCACAAGATTTGAAGATGTTTCCCTACATTTTTTTTCAGGAGTTTTATAGTGCTAGCTTTTGTATTTCAGTCCTTGACCCATTTTGAGTTAATTTTTGCATAAGATGTGAGATAGGGATCCTCTTTCTTTTGGATATGGATATCCAGTTCTCCCATCACCATTTGTTGAATAGACTGTTCTGGCCCACTGGGTGGACTTGACTGCCTTGTCAAAAATCACTTGACCTGAGATGTGAGTGTCAGTTTCTGAGTTCTTGATTCAGTTCCATTGATCAATATTTCTATCTTTATGTTAGTACCATGCTGTTTTTACCATTGTAGCTAAGTAATATGATTTAAAGTCAGGAAGTGAGAGTCCTCCAACTTCATTCTTTTTAAAAAATTTTTTTAGCTATTTGGGGCCCTTTACCCTTCCAAATAAATTTGATAATTGCCTTTTCCATTTCTTCCAAAAAGACTGTTGGGCTTTTTATTGGGATTGCATTGAACCTGTAAATTAATGTGGGTAGAATTGACATCTTAATGTTATTTAGTCTTGCAATCCCTGAACACAGAATGTCCTTCTATTTATTTAGGCCATCTTTAGTTTCTTTTAGCAATGTTTTGTAGTTTTCTGAATACAGGTCTTTTGTGTCTCAAATACTTTATTCTTTTAGTTGATATTGTAAATGGAATTTTTTTTTTCTGATTTCCTCCTCAGATTGCTCATAAGTAATGTATCGAAGCTCTACAAATTTTTGCGTATAAATCTTGCATCCTGCCACTTTGTTAAACTCATCTATGAGTTTTAGTAGCTTTGTTTTTGAATTTTTGGGATTTTCTAGAAATAGGATCATATCATTAGCAAAGAGTGAAAGTTTTACTTCTTTCTTTCCTATATGGGTACCTTTTATTTATTTTTGTTGCTAATTGCTTTAACTAGAATTTCCAGGAAAGTATTGAATAACATTTGTGACAGTGGGCATCTTTGTCTTGTTTCCTATTTCAGTGGGAAAGCTTTCGGCCTTTCGCCATTGAATACAAAGCCAGCTGTGGATTTTCCACATATACACTTTACCACGTTGAGAAAGTTTCTTTCTCTTCTTATCTTTTGGAGGGTTCTTATCAAGAAAGTATGCTCTGTTTTGTCAAATGTCTTTTCTGAGTCAATTGAGAAGATCACGTGATTTTTCGTCTTCAATTTTTTTATGTGACTTATTACACTAATTGATTTTCTTGTGTTTAACTACCTTTGCATATCTGGGGTAAAGCCATTTTTTCATGATGTATAATTCTTTTCTTCCTTTTGCAGTGAATAAAAAAGGTTTAATTGGAATTTTACCTTTAAAATAAATTTGAAAATTATTTTCTCAAATATCATTTAGAATTTTGATTATATTTTAATTCTGTATTAAATCGGAAAATGATTAATTTGGGAAGGATTTTAATTTTTTATAGACTTGTAAGAAAAATGCTTCCTTCAATTTATCGAATCCAAGATGTGACCCATTATAAGCCACATTGTTATTTTTTTCATTTAAAAATTTTTATTGAAACATATCATTCTTACATGAACATACATAAACAATAAGGGTATAGTAAAAGTTGTGAACTTATGAAACAAACATACACAAAACATGCAGGGCTCCCATTCATCATCCCACCACCAATACCTTGCATTGTTGTGAAATATTTGTTACAAATTATGAAAGAACATCATCAAATTATTACTAATAACTTTGCGCCTGCTTTTTAAACTGTTAATTATTCCACCCCTTTGCTAATGGCATGGGAGGAGTCCCAGGTGTTTGCTGTTTTGATTGATTACCTCACCCATCAATCCCCTGAATGGGGCCAATGATAAATTTAAAAAGCAGGCACAAAGGTCAAATCGCCCCTTCTGCTCCTGTTCCTGATCCCTGTTGCCCTCCTGCTCCCCCTGCTCCTGGAGGCTTGGGCCCTCGTGGCTTCTGCACCCTGCTCACACCTTGTTCCCCCCTGCGCAGATCAATATGCAAGTAAAACCTGGGCATTTATAATCTATAATGAGAAATTGTAGACTATAAATTAGCCCTCTCTATTACTCTTCAGCCCCTTACCTTCTACTGGGGACCTGTGATATGTTATTTTCTCCCATTTCTCTTCTCTCCCTACCTTAACAAATTGCTGGCCTCGCTCACCTGAAAAAAAAAATTATTACTACAAACTATAGTCCTTATCTTACATTTGGTGTATTTCCACCCTCAATCCTCCCTATCATTTTTTCCATAAAACATACAATTTATCTAAAGTGTACAATTAATTGCATTTGGTGTACTCTAAGATTTGTGCATTCATCACTTTTATCAATAGTAGAGCATTTTCACTATCTCCCCCCAATAAAGAGAAAAAAACAACAAAAAACAAACCACTATCATACCCATATTTTAGCACTACTAATTACAGATCCTATGATGTGCTTTCACTATTTCTATTTATTTACAAACAACTTACCAATTCTGCATAGATTAAACCTCAGCTTTTCATTCTCTCACCACATTCTGTTCTCTGTTGACGTACATTCTAGCTATTAACTCCATAAGTTTGCTCATTATACTTAGTTCGTAATAGTGAAATCATACAATATTTGTCCTTTTGTGCCTGGCTTGTTTCAAGCAACATAATATCCTCCAGGTTCATCTATGTTGTCATATATTTCACAATTTCATTTCTTCTTACAGTTGAATAATATTCCTTCATGTGTATTTACCACATTTTTTTATCCATTCATCAGTTGATGGACACCTCGGTTGTTTCCATCTTTTGGCAATTGTGAATAATACTGCTATGAACATCGGTGTGCAGATGTCTGTTCATGTACCTGTTCTCAGATCTTCTGAATATATACCTAGCAGTGGTGTTGCCAGGTCGCATGGCAGATCTATTTCTAACTTCTTTAGGAACTGCTCAACAGTCCTCCAGGGTGGCTGTGCCATTCTACATTCACACCTAGAGTGAATAAGTGTTCTTATCTCTCCACATCCTCTCCAACTCTTGAAGTTTTCTGTTTTTTTAATAGTGACCATTCTAGTAGGTGTGAAATGCTATCTCATTGTAGCTTTGATTTGCATTTCCCTAGTATCCAGTGATGTTGAACATTTTTTTAATGTTTTTTTGCCGTTTGTACTTCTTCTTTAGAAAAATACCTATTCAGGTCTTTTGCCCATTTTCTAATAAGGTCATTTTTCTTTTTATTGCTGAGTTGTAGGATCTCTTTAAATATCATGGATATTAAACCTTTGTTGGATGTGTGATTTCCATATATTTTCTCCTGTTGTGTAGGCTGCCTTTTTACCATTGTCACAATGTCTTTGAGATGCCAGAATTTAATTTTGAGGATGTCCCATTTATCTATTTTTTTTTCTTTTGTTGCTCATGGCTTTAGTGTATGGTTTAAGGATTGTCCCTGTACTATTAGCTCTTGAAGATGTTTCCCTACATCATCTTCTAGGAGATTAATAGTCCTGGCTTTTATGTTTAGGTCTGTGGCAGTTTGCTATTACTGATGAATTCTGAAAAGAAATATTGATTATGTTTGTAAACTGGTCTGTTCCTCTGGGTGTGATACCCTTTGATTGTATTAAATTTAGAGGTTTCACTTTTACTTGACTAAATTAAGATTAGGGCTTTAATTTGGCCACATCACTGGGATATTGAGTCTCCCCCACTTGGTGGGCAGAGACTCACACAGTAAACGACACAGCAGAGGAGAGACCTTAGTTTTTGTTTTTTTAAAGTTATTTATTTATTCTCCCCCTGCCCCCTTTGTTGTTTTACTTTCACTGTCTGCTCCTTGCGTGTTCTTCTGTGACTGCTTGTTTTCTCATTAGGTGACACCAGGAACCGATCCTGGGACCTTCTAGAGTAGGAGAGAGGTGCTCAATCTTTTGCACCACTTGGTCTGCTGCATCTCTTTTTATTTAAAGATTTATTTATTTATTTATGTATCCCCACCTTGCTGCTTGTGCTTGCTGTGTCCATTCGCTGTGTGTCTTCTCTGTGTCTGCTTATCTTCCCCTTGCTGTGAGGTCCCACTGCATCAGGCCCTCGCGCCGCGCGGGCCGGCCTGCCTGCCCTCACAAGGAGGCCCCGGGAAGCGAACCCGGGGCCTCACACATGGTAAACGGGGGCTCTATCAGTTGAGCCACACCCACTTCCTGTTGTGAGGTCTTGCTGCATCAGCCCACTAGGCTGCGCGGGCTGGCCTGCCCTCACAAGGAGGCCCCGGGAAGCAAACCCAGGGCCTCCCATATGGTAAACGGGGGCTCTATCGACTGAGCCACTCCCGCTTCCCTGCTGCATCTCTTATTGTCTCTCCTCTGTGTCTTTTTTTGTTGCATTATCTTGCTGCACCAGCTCTCCATGTGGGCCAGCACTCCACGCCTGCCAGCACTCTGCATGGGCCAGCTTTCCGCTCAGGCCAGCTTGCTGTGCGGACCAGCTTGCCTTTCACCAGGAGGTCCTGGGAATCGAACCCTGGACCTCCTATATGGTAGATGGGAGCCCAATTGCTTGAGCCACATCCGTTTCCCCAAGAGCTTAGTTTTGATGCTGGAGCCCCAGGGAGATAGCCAAGCCATTTGCCTGATAGTTTACAGGTAGACTTGTGGGAGAGCAGAGCAGCTGAGCCTGGAAAGAGATGAGCCCTGGGAAGAGAGATGAGACTTATGCCAGCCTATGGCTGAAGTCAGAAGAAGCTGGGATCATAGAGCCTTAAGAGGAAGAGGAAGGCTGAACCTTCACAGAGACTGGAAGCCATCTTGCTCCAACATGTGGCAACAGACTTTGATGAGGGAAATAAATTATTCTTTATGGCCTTGTGACTGTAAGATTCTACCCCTTTATAAAAGCCAACAGATTTCTGGTACTTTATATCAGCACCCTTTTGGCTAACTAATACATGGTCTTTGATGTATTTTGAGTTGATTCTTGTGTAGAGAGTGAGATAAGGGTCCTCTTTCTTTCTTTTGGTTATGGTTATCCAGTTCTCTCAGCACCATTTGTTGAAAAAACTGTTCTGTCCCAGAAAAGTGAACTTGGTGGGCTTATCAAAAATCTCTTGACTATAGAGGTGAGGATGTATTTGTGTACTCTCAATTTGATTCCATTGATCAATGTGTCTATCTTTATGGCAATACCATGCTGTTTTGACCACTGTAGCTTTACAATACACTTCAGGATCAGGAAGCATGGGTCCTCCAAATTTGTTGTTCTTTTTAAGGATGTTTTTGGCTATTAGGGACCCGTTTTCCTTCCAAATAATTTTGGTAATTGACTTTTCTATTTCTGTAAAGTAGGCTGTTGGAATTTTGATTTGGACTGTGTTGAATCTGTAAATCAGTTTGGATAGAATTGACATCTTCATAATATTTAGTCTTCCAATCCATGAGCATGGTATGTCCTTCCATTTGTTTAGGTCTTCTTTGATTTCTATTAGCAGTGTTTTGTACTTTTCTGAAAACAGATCCTTTAAATTCCTGGTTAAATTAAATCCACTTGATCATACTGTATAATCCTTTTAATATGCTTTTGGATTTGGTTTGTAAATATTTTGTTGAGGATTTTTGCATCTATATTCATTAGAGAAATTAGTCTGTAATTTTCTTTTTTTTTTTTGTAATATCTTTATATGTTTTGGTATTAGGGAGATGTTCACTTCATAGTTAAGTTTTTTAGTGTTCTTTTCTGTTCAATTTTTTTGGAAGAACTTGAGTAAGATTGGTATTAGGTTGTCTTTGAATGATTGGTAGAATTCAGCTGTGAAGCCATCTGTTCCTGAGCTTTTCACTTTTGGGAGGGTTTTTTTTTGTTGTTGACTCTTTCAGTCTCTTAACTCATGATAGGTTTGTTGAGGTATTCTATTTCTTCTGAGGTCAATGTATGTTGTTCTTGGGTCTCTAGGAATTTGTCCATTTTGTCTATATTGTCTAGTTTGTTAGTGTACAATAGTATACAGTATTCTCTTATGAGCTCTCTTATTTCTGCATATAAATGCCCCCCACTCATTTCAGATTTTATTTATTCACATCTTCTCTCTTTTTTCTTTCTCAGTCTAGCTAAGGGTTTGTCAATTTTGTTGATCTTCTCAAAGAACGAAATTTGGTTTTGTTGATTCTCTCTACTTTTTTTTTTTTTGTCTCAATTTCATTTATTTCTGCTCTGATCTTTATTAGTTCTTTCCTTCACCTTGGTTTGGGATTAGTTTTCTGTTCTTTTTCTAGTTCCACCAGATGTGCAATTACATCTTCAATATTAGCTCTTTCTTCTTTTTTTAGTGTAAACATTGAAGGCTATAAATTTCCCTCTCAGCATTGCCATTGCCTTATCCCATAGGTTTTGATATACTGAGTTCACATATTTATTTGTCTCAAAATATTTACTTATTTGCCTTGAAATTTTTTCTTTGACCTACTGATTGTTCAGGAGTGTGTTGTTTAATCTCCATATATTTATGAACTTTCCCTTTTTCCATCCATTATTGATTTACAGCTTCATTCCATTATAATCAGAGAAAGTGTTTTGTATAATTTCAATCTTTCTGAATTTATTGAGTCCTGTCTTGTGGCCCACATATGCTCTATCCTGGTGAAGGTTCCATGAGCACTTGGAAAAAATGTATACCCTGCCATTTTGCGATGTAATGCTCTATAAATGTCCGTTAGACTAGTTCATTTATCATATTATCCTAGCACTCTGTTTCCTTATTTACCCTCTGTCCAGATATTCTATCCAGTGCTAAGAGGTGAATTGAAGTGACCAACTATTATTATAGAGGTGTTTATTTCTCCCTTTGGCTTTGCAATTGTATCCTGGAGCACCCAGGTTAGGTGCATATATATTCAGCATAGTTATTTCTTCTTGCTGAATTGCCCCTTTTATTTATATAAAATGACCTTCTTCATCCCTTATAAGAGTTTTGCATTTAATATTTATTTTGTCTGATATTAGTATTGCTACTCCAGATCTTTTTTAGTTACTATTTGCTTTGAAAATCTTTTTCCAAACTTTCACTTTCAAAATGATTGTGCCCCTACATTTTAGGTGAGTCTCTTATAGACAGCCTATAGATTGCTCTTATTTTTTTATTTTATTTTTTATCTATTCTGTCGGTCTATGTCTTTGGATTAGGGAATTCAGTCCATTAATATTGAATGTTATTACTGTATAGTCATTACTTACTTCATCCATTTTATCCTTTGGCTGTCCATTGTTATCTTTTACTGTTGTCTGTTTTTTTAAACTATAGGTTACCCTTACTATTTTTTTTAATTGACTTTATTTTTTATTTTTAGTATACAGTTCTATGAGTCCCCCCCCACCCCAATTGCTGTCTGTGTCCATTCACTGGGTAATCTTCTGTGTCTGTTTCTTGCCTTCTCTTTTCATTTTTATCCTCCAGGCTTCACCAGGATTTGATCCTAGGGACCTCCAATGTGGGAAAGAGGCACCCTGTCACTTGCACCACCTCAGTTCCTGGTTTCTGGCGCATCTTACCTTGATTCTTACCTGTGTCTCTCTTTTGTTGTGTCATCATCTTACTGCATGGCTCGTGTCTGCATGGGCCTGGCTCACCTGCTTACCTTTTTTTTTTTTTTTTTTTTTTT
>JAQZBX010064751.1:0-16439 GCA_029593785.1 Cabassous unicinctus | reverse complement strand
TTAATTTTGATGAAATCCCATTTATCTATTTTTTTCTCTTGCTGCTCATGCTTTGGCTGCGAAGTTCATGAAACCATTTCCTATTACAAGGTCCTGTAGATGCTTCCCTACATTATCTTCCAAGGTCTTTATGGTTTTGGCTCTTATATTTAGATCTTTGATGCATCTGGAGTTGATTTTTATATTAGGTGTGAGATGGTATTCTTCTCTCATTCTTTTGGATATGGATAACCAGTTCTCCAAGCACCACTTATTAAAGAGGCCATTCTCTCCCAACTGAGTGGGCTTGGTCTTAGCCATGTCTTTTATTTTTGATTTCCCACCCACCAAGGGGCAGGGCTCAATACCCTACTGATGTGGCCCAATCAAAGCCCTAATCATAATTTAATCATGCCCAGATGAACAGACCAGTTTACAAGCATAATCCAATAGTTATTTTTGGAATTCATAACTATATCAAACTGCAAAACTGCTACACCAGGCCATAAAGCATAAGTTACTTCACTCACCAAAGTCTGTTGCCACATGTTGGAGCGAGATGGCTGCCAATGGCTGCAAGGATTCAGCCTTCCTCTTCCTCCTAAGGTTCCATGGTCCCAGCTTCTTCCAATCTCAGCCGTAGGCTGGAACAAGTCTTGTCCCTTTCCCTCTCCCAGGGCTTGTTTCTCTCTGGGCTCAGCTGCTCTGCTCTCTCCACAAGGCCAGCTATAGACTATCAGATGAATGGCTTGTCTCTCTTCCTGGGGCCTCTGTCATGTCTAATGGAGCCTTCTTTCTTTCCTCATGTATCTGTTTCTCTGTGTGCTTACTTCCCAGGCTCCAGGATCAAAACTCTAACTTTCCCTTCTGCCAAGTCATTTTCTCTGTGCCCCAATCAAAGCCTTAATCATTATTTAATCAAGTAAAAGTGAAACCTCTGAATCGAATATAATTTAATATGCCCAGTGGAACAGACAAGTTTACAAACATAGTCCAATATCCATTTTTGCAATTCATAAACAATATCAAACTGCTACACCATAGATTACCATAGACTGCCTGCCCCCTGAACTTACTCCCAGGTTTCCACACTTTGACACACATTAGAGATCATTAGCACCTGAATTCCCTGACTGTTGATCCAATACCAGAATAGACCTTGTACCAGTACTCTTCTTAGCCCAGTGGAACAAGTTCTTTAAACTCTGTCAGGTTACATCATCAATAACTGACAGGAATCTTGGAAGAATAAAAACTGGTTTCCATCTTTTTAAAAATCTTATCTAATATATTTTTAATGAAGCCCATAGAATTTTAATACAATGTGGTGAATAAAAATAGAAGAAAGTCTATGTTAAAATGAAAGTCAATAATGAGAAAAGATGGGAGAGTTAGACAGAAATCAGGAGTCACAGAGATGGGCAGGGGAAGAAATAAAAGAGACAATGAGACAGAGAAAGACAAAGTGATGAAAGAAACTGAGATAAAGCGAAAAATAGAAATCAAAAGGGAAGCACTGAGACAGAGAATGAAATAGATGAGAAAGAGATGGAGAGAAAAAACCAGATAGAGGCAGAGAAAGGGATGAGAGGTGCAGAGATCAGGCCTTCTATTTCTCAAACAGAGCAGGGGAAGAGAGAGGAGTCAGGACAATCCTTCCCATGTCCCTTCCCAATCATCAGTCCCTTCTGAGAAAACCAAATAAAAAAAAAAAAATTTTAAAACACCCTGCAGCAGTTTGATATTGTTTATGAATTCCAAAAAGAAATAATATAGATTATGTTTGTAAACTGGTCCGTTCCTCTGGTGTGATAACCCTGATTGTATTCAATTCAACTGAGACATCTGATTAAATTATGTTAAGATTAGGGCTCTGATCCAACCACATTATTAGCGTGTGACTCAGCATCAAGCCCCAGCCCCCTTTGGGATAAAACAGACACTCACACAGAAGTAAATACACAGAGAAGGAGAACACAGAAGCAAATATGCAGGAAGAGAGAGTGCTCCACAGACATGGACCCCAGAAAAGAGAGATGAGCCTGATAGTCTACAGCTGACCTTGTGGAAAGAACAGAGCAGCTGAGCCTGGAAAGAAACAAGCCCTGGGGAGAAAGATAAGCCTTATGCCTGCCTACAGCTGAGATAGGAAGAAGCTGAGTCCGTGGAGCCTTAAGAGGAAAGAGGAAGGCTGAACCCTTGCAGACATTGCCTGCCATCTTGCTTCAACACATGGTGAGAAGTAATTTTGAGTTCGGCTCTTTAAGGCCTGTAAGCTTTTACCCCAAAAACATATTCTTTATTAAAGCCAATAGAGTTCTGGTACTTTGCATCAGCACCCCTTTGGCTAATGCAAATTCCAATACACTCCCAAACTCCAAATTTCAATCAATCTACTTTGTTGTAGCAGCAATAAGTGACCTGAGATTTCAATTTCAATGAGTGCATGAAGAAAGGATAGAAACTCTTAGCACACACACAACAAAAGCTAGTGCCTCTCTAGCTTCCCTGTCTGTTCCCAAATCCTTTGTCATGCTGGTTTGAGGATTATCCATATTGCCCAGAAGAACTGAACTAATGAGGCAGAGGCTCAGAACCAGAGGAAGGAACCTGGCTGACTTCACACCTTCCTTCCTCCCCTCAAGCCTCAAAGGACATCCTTTGAGGAGCACAAGGACTCTTCCTCCTTGTCACTGCTCAAAATACTCTCCACCTTCTCTGAGAAAATACCCCCATCCTTCAAGTTCCAAACCTAATTTATTCAGGACACTCCTTGCCTCTGGCATGCATCACGGGACTTGCTACTTACAAATCATCAATACGTGCCTGTTAAATTAATAAATGTACACAGCTTCAAGACATACATGTATATAAACTCATCCATTCGGTACCTACACATTTACTCTTACATACGCATGAATTTTTATAAAGAAGTTGGCTCATGGTATTAAACTAAAACATCCTCCTAGAAGCTTCCCTCTAAATCTGTTCCTCCAGTGTTCTCAACTTCACTGAGGTTATCACCATGCAAATTATTCAGCCTCCCTAAAAACTTTCTCATGTGATTAGTAGGTCTGTTGATCTTATCTTCCTAATGTCAACCAATTTATCCCTCTAGCCATCTGTTTTAGTATCCTAGCTGCTAAAACAAATACCACGCAATGGATGGGCTTAACACCAGGAATTTATTGGCTCCCAATTGTGAGTCTAGAAGTCCAAAATCAAGGCATTAGCAAGATGAAGCTTCCTCTGAGAAGACTAGCATTCTAGGGGTGACTGCCAGCAATCCTTGGCCCTTGGCTTTTCTGTCATATGGCAATGCACATGGTGATGTTGTCTTCTTTCTCCTTTGGGTTCCATTGGCTTCTGGTTTTTCTTACCATGTGGCTTCTCTTTCCCTGTCCAATTTCCTTTGCTTATAAGAACTTCAGCCATCAGGATTAAGGGCACACCTTAAGTAACACCATCTTCAAAGGTCTTATTTACAAATGGGTTTATACCCACAAGAGCAGGGGTTGGGACTTGAACATGTCTTTTGTGGGGAATATGATTTAACCCCCAATAGTATCCATCCATATGCTTAAAGAAAAATAAAACCCTCTTAAGTGGGTGTGACAGTTTATAAATCCCAAAAAGAGAAAGATTATGTTTTTTAACTAATCCATTCCTGTGAGTGTGAGACCCTTTTGAATTGACTACATCAGTGAGGGGTGACTTGGATTGGATCTCCACCCTCTTACTGGAGCTGATATAAACGGAGATGGAGAGAGGAACACAGGAAAAGGAAGCCACCATACTGATCTTGCTATGTGAAGAGGAGAGCAGGAAAACAGAGAAGACCCAAGGGCTGAGAGTGATCCTGGAGTTTGGAACCAGCAGAGCACAGAGGCACAGAAAGAGACCCCTGAGGGGCTGGGCTCAAGGCTCAATAGATGAGCCCTGCCATATGCCTGATAGCTCACAGATGAATTTGGGAAGAAAGTGGAACAGCCAAGACTGAGAGAGGAGGCCAGAAAGAGATAATCCCTATGCTTGGTTGCTCACAGCTGAGTTCTGGGAGCTGGGCTTTGAGAGATACTGAGCCTGGAGGGGAAAGCAGAGACCTAGGCAGAGATCGCCTGCCATCTTGCTTCAACATGCGGCAGCTGACTTTGGTGAGAAAGCATCTCTGATGGTGCTTTGATACGGACATTTCACGGCCTCGGAAATATAAGTTTTTACCCCAAATAAATCCCCTTTATAAAAGCCAACCCATTTTTGGTACTTTACATCAGCAGCCCTGTGGCAAATTAAGACATTGGGTCTCCCTAATCTTTTCCATCTCCCCATATTTTTGCTAGTAACCTTTGCAATCATAAAAAGTGCAAGGTCTTTGCAATCTTTATGAAAGACTTTCAAGGGAAATCTATAAGGAAATAGCTTCCTATTTCTTCAGAATTAACATCAAACACCCTATCTTGGCACTGGGAGCTTTCCCAATTATACTCCAGCCCACCTTCCCTAAACCATTTCCAACCACTCTCACTCCCCACCTAAGACCAAATTTCTCCTCATTCCCTAAACTCTTCTCCTTTTCTGCCAGGCTCCTCCAGGCCTAGCCATAGACATTCACATTTCCTTCCCTTCCTCCTTTTCTAAACAGAGTTCTTTGAAAAGTCAGCTCAAGTTATATTTTGTTCCTCAACCCGTTCACCAACCCTAGGCAGAGTTAGTCCTTCCTGTCTCTCGGTTTCCAAGGCATTTAAAACATACATTTGTTATAGCTCATATTACAATATATGATAATTATTTAAATATCTTTTTTTCTCCATTAAATTATGAGCTGTCTAAGTGTAAACAACTGTCTCGTTGACTTCTGTGAGAATTACAGAACATGCACATAGTTGGGGTGCAATAAAGTTGTGATGAATAAACATACCTTTCTGTGCTTTAATTAGTTGCTTTCCAATTTCTAGTGTCACAAAGGCAGTGCCATTTAGAACAATGTCAGTTATGGTCCTCCAAGCATTAGGAGAGAGCCGTTCAGTAGGAGAAATAAAATTCCCTGCTGCATTGTTTATCACAATCTAATAAATGAATGAAATAAGTTACAGAAACTTTTATATGGGGAAGAACATTTTTTCTCAAGGGCTTTTATTTCCAAAACTTATTAATCCAAATAATACAATAAAGCTGAAATTCACAGTCTGCAATGAAAGAATGCCTTAAAGATTGGTTCACTTTTACATTTTTGACTCTGTAAAAACCTCCTTTGTTACTTACCAAGTTTGAGAATCCTAATCCCTGTTTTAAAATTAGGGTAGAGTATATTATTAAGAAAATTAATGCAAATTAAGTATATCTACCATGTGATGACACTTTACCTCAAGGAATCTCAAGAAATGCTTTTTAATTTCTGATATCATTTTGGTCTAACTTACCCTCCAAAAACACTTGACTTGTGACCTTTTTCTTCACTATTAATAAAGATTCTGCTTAGTTCTATAGCAGATTCAATATAATTGGTCTATCTGAATATATCTTTAACATAGAAAAGTACTTTCTTTGAGGCTTTAAAAGGAAATGGCTTCTTTCTAATATGTGAAACAAACAATAGCAAAATACCTATGCATATCTTAAAAGGAGAAATCTTGAGTCTCCTGCAGTTTTCCCTGTTTGTATTTTTCTCCTCCACTGATAAAGATAATCAAAAGTTATTAGGAAAAGCAAAGAGAATGAATCATTTAAACTAGATATTGTGCCCTTGGATAACTGCTTTTGTTATTTCTTAACCCTATTATATAAAGTGAAATCAAGTTTGCTCTATATGATTGCAAATACATTTTTTAAGTATTCCTGAAAGGAAGTAATAGAGCAAGTCCACCTGCTTCAGTGACAGCTGCTATCTGAAAGTACAATTTGCCTAGCTACAGAAAATAGGGGCTTCTCAACATCACACTTTCTCAAATCAATGCTTTCTTTCCTCAGTGCACCTTGGTGGGTGTCGTCAACATAAGCGCCTGATACTTTGGCTTCGCCACCACTACACTTACATCAGGATATCCTGCAACTTTGATCAGTTCCGACACACTGTTTTGAATCATAACAGGATCCCTCACATCACACTGAATTGCATGAACCTGCAAAAAAATAAAGAGAAAAAAGAATCTTATGTTTTTCCAGATTTCCCAAACCAAAAACATGAGTAAATTATTTAAACATGATATAATTCCAATTAATTCACAGTTTTTAATGTACCTTATTTCCAGTTTCAGAAGAAATTTGTTCTGCAGTAGCTTTCAGAACATCAATCTTCCTAGAAATAAATACATGGTAATTTGCATACATTTTTTAAATGACTTCAGATTATATATATAGTTTTTTTAAATTCTTCATATTGAGAACATAGAAAGTCTATAGGTTAAAAAAAGAAAAGCATTTTTGAGAAAACACAAAAACTATAGCCACATACAAATTAGTTTGAATGAATTCATTTTCTAAAAGTTAAACTCAAACAATTTTATATATCTGATACTGTTATAAAAGTTCACTTTTAAACCAGGTACTTTAACATTATTATGCATAGATTTACAATCACTTCCTTAATTGCAATCATCTGTATCTATCTCTTTGCCCAAATTTGTTTTAAAAAGAAAACACATTCATGGTATAATTTTATAGACCAAATCAATGGGTTTGGACAACCTATATACAGTCAGAATCTTGTGTCCTTGAAAGAAATATGAAAATAAATCATGAATATAAATCATGTAGTATTACAGTGAAAATAGCATTTTAAAACTCTTTTTTAAAAATTACAACATTAAAACAAAAATGTTAAATGTTCTAGCCAATATGAATTAAAGGAAAACATCTGAAAAAAAATTGTGTCTCTGTAAATGACATACTGACTGTGGTTCAGATTAACCCAAACTGGGATACTCAAAAATTTACACCATTCAAAACTGGAGGAAGGGATAGGATTTTTGATCTATCTCTAAAGCTCCAGACTTAATTAGTTATATGGTACCAAGATTTGACTATTTTTAAAAAGTCCTTCCACATGGTCTTACCCATCCTACATTCACAACAATAGATGTTTTGAAATATCTTACAGAAAGTGGAAGGATTATATCCGTTATCCTGGTACAAGGTTAATTATCTATTGAAGCAGTAGTCATAATCACTCCCACTGAAAACAAAGCAGTCTCAATATAGCAGTCTTCATCTTCTTGTATACTAAAAAAAAAATTCTAACACTGAATTTGGGAAATGTACACATCAACAGTTCCATATTCATCATTTATATCATCTCAAATTATAAATGTCTCTTTCCTAAATTTATTTACATAATCTAAAGGCTATTTTTTTTGTAAGATTAAGATGCTAATCAAACAACTCTGGCAAACAGTGTTTTCAATTTGGTGGCAGAACTCTTGCATTACGCAAAGGACTCTCAAATTACGCAACTTGCTGAGAGCGACTTACCGACTAGCTATCACACACTGAGCACCAAGGCTGGACAGAACAGTGGTCATTCCTTTACCAAGGCCAGTTCCTCCCCCAGTAATGAACGCCACTTTTCCTTGAAAACTATTAGGTGGTAGCATCACTTTTTGAAGAGGTGGAAAGAATTTAGACACTAGAGATTCAGAGTTTTGATATAATATTTTTGTTCCATAACTGAAAAACTAAAAGGAAAAAAATGAATTAATTGAAATGCTTTACACACACACACACATTCTCATAAAGGAGGTGCATTTTTAAAAACTTACTCTTGAATTGAATATTAATTAAATTCTTGAACTAATACAAACTCAATATAAACATATTGGTATTTTTTTTAATCAATTGCTATTCTTTTTCTATCTGAATGTAGTTAAGCAAGATAGTGGTATAAACTCATGCACTCTGAAGCCAGACTACCTGGGCTGGAATCTGCTCCTTAGTTGTATAACTAATTTTTGCAAATTATTTTTACCTGTGCCTCAGTTTCTTCATCTATAAAATAGGGATAATAGTAGAACCTTCCTCATAGGATGTTGTAAAGATTGAATGAGTTAATATAAGTAAAAATACTTAGAACAGTGTGTAGCACATGGTACACACTCTATAAATGTTAGCATTATTATTTGTAGGGTTTGCCTAAATTTAAGTTTTAAAAGAACACCATAAAGCATTTTTGTCTTTTCACAAAAATAATTTGAATTAAAACAACATCCTATTTTCAAATCACTGAAGATTTTAAAAAATTAAGTTTTTTATAAAGATTTATTAAATCAAATGTCTCTTCCCATATTGTATTTTGGCTTATAAATTTATAACAGATAAAATGTTTCTGTTATATTTAAAATAGGAAAATAAATCATTTTGAACCAAAAAAAATCTGTATTGCCCTATTTTCTATGATATTATAATGTTCATCCTCTTACATTACTTGTGAATATCACTGCCAATCTCTCATATTTAATTACAGAAACAAACTTTAAGTGTTAAATATAATAATAAATAATACAGCCTAACATTCATTAAGTGCCTACCATGTGCCAGGATTATATAACAAACTATCTAATCTTTACAACAACCTCATGAAATAGGTACTATTATTACCCCATTATACAGGAGAGGCCCAAAGAGGCTAAAATATATTGTCCAAGTTGTAGAATCAGGATTCAGAAGCTCAGCTCCAAAGCCCTGTCTCTACTGAGCTCCGGGTGAGGCTTGATCACATCAGTGAGGTAGGTGATATTCCCCAGGAGGTCATGATAGTAAGATTAAAGCTCCAGAATCTACCTTTTCCTGCCAGAGTATGCCTATAAGCTAAATGGGCTGCAATCAGTTCGTCAGGGATATCTAGAAATTTATAAGAAAATAATTAGAAACGTGGTCAATGATTTAGGATAAAGCTGTTCATCAACCGGAAAGAGCACAAGAAAATGCTTACGATGTGATATTAAGTGAAAAAACAAGGGATAGCATGTTCTTAACTAGAGAACATACTATAGGACTTAGAGTACACTCAACTATAAAAAGGGTATGCTTAGAAAAAAGACTAAAAGGAAATAACAAGTGACAATATATTCAATATTTACCAGGTGGCAAAGACAACTAAGCACTTTCAATGCTTTACCTCACAGCAACCGAATAAGGTAAAGTCTATTATTATCTCCATCTTATAGATGAGGAAACTGAGGCTCAGAAAAGTTAAGTAACTTACACAAAGACAAATAGTAAAGACTTGACTCAAATCTAAGATCTTTCAGAGTTCATTCATTTCCTTACACAGTTATTATCTCTAGGTGGTAAGATTATGGATGATGATTTGCTCATTTTTTACTAGGTTTTAGTATATTCAAAATGTATCAAATAAGTATACTTTGTTTTTTACAAAAAAGTTATTCAAAAACAAAATTTAAGAATATATATAATAATTGGTGAAGATGAATTTGCAAATCAATTATGCTCATGCTGATTATATTTCTTTAAACTTCATGTTAACAAAACAATTTCTTTTTGTATACTTTCAACAAGGCATGATAATCCAAGCAACCTACAATAATCTTTCTCTACATAAATGGCAGTTTTACTTAGGTGCTGTCATGCACCTCTAGGACTATTACATTAAGATGATGAATCAGGGAGTTTGTGCAAGGAGGCTGGTGAGGTTTCCATTACCTAGTAATAATGAAAAAAAATGTATTCTAATTTGCCAAAGGCTCTACCATGAATTTTTATTTATTTAGCATTGATTTGTGTAGAGAAGTTGATGTGGTGCTTTATGAAAGATAAGGAAATTATGGAAGACATTTGTATACAAACTTTCTTTCTTTTTTTTTTTTTTTAATTTTAAAATATTTCCTGAAACTCCTAGCTGGTAGAGGAAAGAGTATAAAAGTAAAAATCACATTTGATGATAATTCCTAACAAATGTCCCTAATGTAACAGGATTTGACATGCCACAGTCTCACCCCATTTTATCTAATTTGATCTGATCAATATTGATCTCTACCCTTCCTCACCAGCCCAAAAGTGAAGAAATTAATGTGACATTTCAATACACATTACTCTCTGATGATTCGCAGCATATATGCCATTGAAGGTTAAATTCAAGCCATCTATCTACCTATAAGCAAGTTGTTCAATTCAACATTAAGATCCACAGAGAGGAGCAGCAATCACTGAGTTATACTGTAGTCAACCCATTATTTCTAGAAAGAAACATCCTGAATAACCTCAAAGAGCACTTTGGCCATTTCTTTTGGAATCACAAAAAGTGGATACAAAACAGGCTTTCAAAGATTTTCAAATCTTACTTTGTGGTTTTCTAGAAATAACTTGTCTTTTGAAAATGGAAATTACAACTCTCATATCAAGATTAATTTTTCCGGAGATGTTTAGTGACCATGTAAAACAAATTTCTGCAAAAATAACTGTTTTTCTCTAAAGAAGATATACAAGTGACCAATACACAATGAAAAAATGCTCAGTGTCATAAGCCATCAGGGAAATGCAATTCAAAACCACAAATGAGATACCATTTCACACCCACTAGAACAGCTACTATAAACACACACACACACACACACACACACACACACAAACAAAATAAGAAGTGTTGGAGAAATGTGGGGAAATAGGAACACCTCGTACATTGTTGGTAGGAATGTAAAATGGGGCAACCACTGTGGAACACAGTTTGGCAATTCCTCAGAAAGTTAAGTATAATTTACCATATTACCTGGTAATCATTTTTCTAGGCATATGCCCAAAAGAATTGAAAGCAGGGACTCAAACAGGTATTTGCTCACCGATGTTCATAACAGCCCAAGTATCCATGAACAGATGAATGGATAAACAAGACATGGTATGTACATACAACAGAATATTATTTGGCCACAAAAAAGAATGAAGTTATGGTGCATGCTATGACATGGATGAACCTTGAAGACTTCATGTACTTTACTTCATAGTGAAATAAGCTAGACACAAAAAGACAAATACTCTATAAACTCACTTAAATGAAATAAGCATTATTAGGAAACTCCAGTTTCAAATGTGCACATATCATCTAATAATAGACCCCTATACAGAAGTTATGAGGCTGAATGAGTCAATATTTAAATAGAGCTGAGCTGAGCTATCACCACTATCATCACTATTGCGTAGGCCTTCACATCATCACTATTACGTAGGCCTTCACATTAAAATCATATCCTTCAAAATCATCAATACTTTCAATACAATACAATACAATACAATACAATACAATACAATACAAAAGGACAAGAATCAAACACTTTAGGCATAATAGTCAAGCCATTACACACTATGTCCTCATCTTCCCTTCCTGGAGCCACTTTCTAACAGTTTCACCACATGGTATACTCTACTCTTACCAACACCTCAACATTCCTGGAATTTGCCAAGCACTTTTACCCTCTGGCTTTTCCTCACACTTTCTCTTCAGCCGGAACGCTACCTCCCTTTTTTCCCCAACCTATCAGATTCAGCTTTCAAAGCCAAGCAAAGGTGTCAAGAACTGTGCAGGGCACCTCTGTAAAAAAAAAAAAAAAAGTACAAATTGAACCCCTCCATCCACCATGCTTTCAGATGCCCCCATCAGACTGTGAGGAAGGCAGGGCCAGTATCTTATTCTTCACTATAATAGAGATTCTGGCACCAAAGCAGCATCCAATAAATGATTGTTTTATTGGATGTAACACTGACTGTTCAGTGTTCAGTGTAATTCCATTACAAAGTGCATGGATACAGATGTGAATCCTTCTGCAGGCACGATACAAATCTTTGTTACTTGTTTTTAAGGAGTCATTTCCAATGACCGTAAATCATAGTATCTTAAAGTGTTGTGAAAAGTGTGAACTTAAAAGTTCACAACCAAGAAAAGAAAATCCAAAGAGATTGATGCTTGGCTGACGCGTGAGTGTTAATAAATCGTTTGCCAATAGACAAGCTGGAAAAGGCTTTCTTAAAGGGGTAGCCCATACAAAAAGGAATACAAATTACTTGCAGAAAAAACATACAGTCATACATATAATTGAATAAGCATGTTTAAACAAAGGGAGATAGCATTTTTCTCTTACCAGATTGGTAAAGTTCAAAACTTTTGTAATACATATTACAGGAAAAAGCTTATTAAAGTCACTCTTAAAATCTGTTTATGTGAATTGGGACAACACCTTTGGAGGACAATTTGGCAACATTAATAAAAACGTTAAATATAAATGGCCTTGGGAAGCGGATGTGGCTCAAGTGGTTGGGCATCCATCTACCATATGGAAGGACCCGGGTTCGATCCCCGGGGCCTCCTGGTAAAATTTAAAAAAGGTGAGCCACAGGCCTGCACGGTGAGCTGAGCCATGCAGCAAGATGATGACGCAACAAAAGAAAGATGCAGGGGAGAGCCAAGATGAGACACGCCAGAAACCAGGAACTGAAGTGGCGCAAGTGACAGGAGAACTCATAGAACTGTACACCAAAAGAAAAAAAGAAAAGTCAATTAAAAAAAAAAAAAATATATATATATATATAAATGGCCTTTAACCTAGCAACTCTACATCTATGAATTTATCCAACAGATACAGTTTCTCTTGGTGGGGAGGAGCCTATGTTCAAGAATATTCATTATGATGGAAATAAAGTTAAGAAAACAATTCTATTTACAATATTGCAATGGCACCCAAAAGAATAAAATTCTTAGGAATAAATTTAACAAAAGAAGTATAAGACTTGTACATTGACAACTACAAAATATCACTGAAAGAAATTAAAGAAGACCTAACTAAATAGAAGAACTTCCTTGTACTCATGGTGTTGGAAGACTTAATGTTAAGATGGCAATACTTCCCAAATTGATCTACAGATTTGACACAATCCCCATCAAAATCCTGGTTGGCTTTTTGTATAAACTGACAAGCTGATCCTAAAATTCATACAGAAATGCAGAGACACAGAAAAGCTAAAGATATGTATTATAGCAATATTTATGATAGAAAACTCTAGAAATAATATACATGTTCTTACATAGGGGACATGCATGATCCCTTAGTTCACATCCAATAAATACTGTAGAGCTACTTAAAGAAAGAGCTAGAACCTATACGCTTAATATAAATATTGGTAAAGACATTTTGTTTATTCTATCACTGAAAAAATATTTATTGATTGCCAACAATGTGAGGCATTGTATGATAAGTGAAAAACCTGAGATAGAGAAATACATATGATATGCTCCCATTTTTGTTTTTTTAAATGAGGATATCTTCATACACTATGTTGAAATATGCACAAAAATTGTTTGGACATGCAAGAGAACCTGTGAATACTAGTAACCTATGGGGAGGGGTCATAGAATGAAAGAGGGACTTACTGTATTGTCATTGCATATTCTTTTGCACTGCTTGAATGTTCAACATGTTCATAAATATTTTTTCATTAAAAATAGTTAACAAAATATTGAATCACATATGTAAGCACACATAATATAAGAAGGGTGCAGAGGAAAAGAAAGTTAAAGCAAGAAGAAAAATGGCTTAGAACCAGTTTCATTATAAGGACCTATGCCTCATGTACAGGTATATACGCCAGGAAACTCAAAGTATAAATTTTATGTATTCAGTGCTTAAGTGTAAGCTTAAGTGTTTATTTAAGGACAATGAAATATTACCATATCTATTTGTATTCAGAAGTTACTGAGAACCTGCTGGTTCAGGTTTAAATGAATTATTTTTTAGATCAAATTTACTCTGACTATAAGTCACAAAAGAGCTTTGCAGAGTAGCCTTAACTGTAGTACAAAATGTCAGTTCAGTAAACCCTGGGCAATTATATTTTTCAAAAGATGACTCTGTAAACTGCACATCTTTGTATTTCCAAAGCACCTCAGATAGTCACTGCAAATAGTAAGCCTTCAATAACTACTTCGCAACTTATTTCGTCCAATTGCTAGAGGCACATGTATACTACCCACATGCGTTACTTTCAGTGACCAGATGACTGCCACTTAAGTAGTTCTTGACTGGAGGCATCTGGAAATACATGGGGCAGCTAAGCAGGACACACTGCTAGATGCTTTGGTCCAGAAAAGGCCAGTTCCCGCATAGTGAACTGTCCCACCTCAAATGCCAATAGTGACCCTGCAAACTTTGAAAGGACTAAAATGCCCAAACTCTACCCACAGACATGGCTTCACTGGCAGTGTTAAGTTCATGCTCTAGGCCTATGTGGATTGCTTGGGCACCTCTACCCATTCCTTTACTTAAAGCAGGGCACTGCACAGAGGCTGCTGATTTTCTAAGCTTCTGCACAGCACAGACCTCGTTGCCACAGCAACGTGAAGAAAAGTTGAGTAAATATAAAAGTGAGTGCCTTGCTGGACTCCAGGCTCCAGTGGCTAGGCTGAATTACTGAGTTATCAGTTGCAAGGCCAAAATTACATTTCTAAGTAATGATACAGCTTATAGCATTGAACATGAGTCCTTAAAAAAAGTACTTGCAGAAAAAAAAAAAGAAAGTACTTGCCATTCTTATTACAGTTTTTATCTATCTGCAGTCAGAGGTACACCAAACAGATGCTTCACCAACACTACACAATTAATGGGGGTGAAATCAGGGAGATAAATTTACAGACAGTTTGAAATTTTCAACTGGGGCCTTCACTCCTGCTTGTCTCTCCTTTGAGTCATCTCGTTGATTCCCGATCATACTAACCCAGATTAACATGTCTGTTTCGAACCAAAATTAGAATCTCACTCTTGCAAGGGGTTTATTCTGATTTGGGAATCTGCTTCTATGAAAAAGTATTGGATACAAACGTGATGTTATGATTAGGTATAAAGGTCATTCGTTTATTTTCTAGCAAGTTTTAACTGAGCATCTACTATGCTCCAGGCACCTAGAATAGCACTGGGGATATAGCAGTGAACAAAACAGATGCAATATTCTACCCTCAGATAGAGTATCTTTGGGAGGGGAGGGGATAAACAAATTAAGTGAACTATATAGTATATTAAAGGTTGATATGTGCTGAGGGGTAAAACAATTTTAAACAGGATGTTCAGCAAAGGCCTCACTGAGGTGACATTTGAGAAAAATCTGAAGGTGAGGCAATGATTCAGATGTTTGTTCCAGGCAGAGGGAAGGGTAAGAGCAAAGGCCTGGGAAGGGAGTATGCCTCGTGAGTCTGAAGAACAGCGTGAGGCCAGTATGGCTGGAGTAGAAGGAGAGAGGGAGAGGTGGCAGGAGATGAGGTCAATAAGGCCAAGTCAGCTGGACCACATAGGCTATGCGGACTTAGGTGGTTACTCTGAGTTGGGTGGGAAACAAATGCAAAGTTTTAAGCAGAGGACAGGATCTGCATTAAGTTTTGGCAGGATTGTTCTGGCTGCTCTGTTGAGAAAGGAGTGTAGGAGACAAGGTTGAAAGCAGAAGGACTCGTTCTGATGCTTTTGTAGCAAGCCACACAAGAGATGATGGCTTAGATCAGTATGCCATCATCATAAGTGGTAGGAAGTGAGCACATAAAATTATTTGCAGGTGGGATGGTCCCAGAAAACAAGGATGTAATGAATTATTCCACTGTACCTAATATTGCCTAGTTCAATTATTTCTTCTTGCTCAAGCCCAATGCCATCACACCTTGTTTCCATAAAAGTAGATAAACAGGTCTCTCACTTTACTGAAAAAATCAAGGTCATCAAACCGAGACAGCTTTTTCACCTCTCTCACCTTCACCTCAACTTCTCTCTTACTTTTGCATTGCCTTTGTGTTTTAGAAAGATCACGATTTAACCATTTCCTTGGAAATGGAAACCAGGAGGCCTTAGTTTAGGTGAGGGACACTGGAGGGCAGCAGAAATAAAGAGGAGACTTTTGACATGGAGATTTGCCTGAAGTCAGAAGCCAACCAGCTGGAAGCAGTTAGTGAGGGGGGAGAGATGAGGACGACAAGAGTTTTCCAGCTTAACTGGTTGCAAGTAGAGTGATAGGATAACTGAAATGACTGGGCTGACATGAGAAGACCCAAACTGGAGGACTGAACATAACAAATTTTGAATTAGAAATGCTGCACCTGGGGGGAATATTAGGGTAGAGAAATCTGTGGTTAGAAATGCTGTTTTTAAGCATAGAGAATAAATCGGGGCTGAAGGTGAAGAATGGCAACATAATTTCATCATTTCAGTAATTACGAATGCTTACATTCTATCACTGCTTTCATGAGGCAATACAGTGTAGAGTTTCCCTATACTGGAAGGGATCAAAATATAGCTGTCCATCCTTTTTCTCTGAACTTATATTTATCCAGAAATTTCTGATCTCAAGGTGAGCTATCACCTTAGGAAGAGAAGAGCACAGAAAAACTGAGATTACTGATCATTTTCTACTGAAAATTTCTTTAAAAACTAAGGGTTGCCAAATATCAATGGTAAATCTTCTAATCTGGGCTGTTGGAAACCTGGAAACTC
>JAQZBX010064750.1:0-16437 GCA_029593785.1 Cabassous unicinctus | reverse complement strand
CATTTCTGATATGCTTCAATCCAACCCTAACAGATGCTTTCTAAACAAAGGAAAGAGCAAGGAAATTTGTAAATTATAATTTCACATCTTACTGGAGCTACTGCAATTTCAGAGCCATGCAAGGCTTCCGAAACCAATTACCATGTAGCAAGCAATCAGATTGACAATCCTCCATCTTCCATCAAGTCTATATCTGAGCCTCCACCCTCAGGTTCCCTCCAATAGGCCTCAGGATGGCATTCCCTCTCATTGTTTCAAGGTCCTAACTCTGGCAATTGCCACCTCTCGCTACATGATCAACTTCTCCATTACCATTGAATTATTCCCATGAGCAAATAAATATGATTTAATATTGCCCATCTACTATTCCCCTCCAGCTCCTGCCCTATTTTTCCCTGCTCCCCATTCACAAAATGTCTTCAAAGAGCAGCCTATACTTGCAGTCTTAACTTTCTTGACTCCCATTTTGCCTTCAACCCACTTCAATTATGCTTTTGTCTCTGCCACTTACTGAAATGGCTTATATAAAGTAACCCCCAGCCATCACCTGCTGACTATGAGGGTCAGCTCTCCGTCCTCCTCTACTCACTCTCTCAGCAGCATGTGCCAGGGCGCAGCACTCCTCTTCTCTGGGACTTGCTGACACATCCCCTCCTGGACCAGAAGTTCAGCCCTGAGCTTCACCCATGCCCTGGGTGACAGCCAACCTGACAGCTTAGAAAAGCGTGGTCTTTTACCCTGCCCTCTCCCCTAAGTTCATATATCCAATTGCCTACTGAACAGTTATACTCATCTCTAAAACTCCCCTCCTAAAAACTGCTCCCTTCACCCCAGCATCCCTCGCCTCATTCAAAAGCACCACCACCATCTATGCAATGGCTGAAACCCAAACCTAGAAGTGATTCCCAAGTGCTCGCTTTCCTTCATTTCCACTACATCCAATCCATCACCAGTCCTGATGGCTCTGCTCCCAAAACATATCTTAACTGTCCTCTCCTTGCATCATTCTCACCAATATGGCCCAGGCAGACAACTCTACTTTCTCGGACTATGTCACTGTTCCCTAACTGGTTTCTCTGCTGGGAAAACTTTCCTCTCTGAAAATCCATTCTCATATCCGCCCCTGCTTAGCATCTCCTGGGGCTTATCTCTTCCATTAATACAAAATCCTGCCTCCCACCCAGGCTTGCAGGGCCCCTTCACAAGGCCTGTGTGGTCTGCTCCCCGATGGCCTCTCCCACTTTGTTATGAAAGCTGTTCCCCCAGTTCACCACCTCACCTGAGCACAGTGGTCTTCTCTCTGCTCCTTTACCAGGCCCATCTGACTCCCAGATTAGGGTTTCTGTAGGACAGGCTGGCTCTCTGTCAAAGGTTTCTCGCAGAGTCTGTCCATGGTCATCCTGAGAGTAGCCTCCCACCCAGTCATTCTTTGTCCCATGGGCCTATTTTATTTTCTTCATATTACTTATTATCTGAAATTATCTTATTCAGATACTTATTTGTTTACTTCTTTATTGTCTGTCTCCCTACAATAAAATGTTCTTGTTCACTTTAATATCTGAAATGCCAAAAAAGTACTTGGTAGGCACTCAGTCTTTACTTGTTTAAAAAACGTTAATGAAAAATTGAGTGGACCTTCAACAATATAACAGCCTGGCTAGGATATAGGGAAGAAACAACTTTTTTCTCCAGTACCTGGTGAGAATTTATTATCCTGAATCTAACAGATGAGAAGCTGCATATATTCTGATTTTAAGATTAAAGACTTCCAACAAGTGTGTAAAAATTCCATGGGGGAAAAATAGTCTTTTCAATAAATGATCCTGGTCCAATACGCAAGAGAATGAAGTTGGGCCTGTATCTTACACCATACACAAAACTTACTCAAAATAAACCCCCCTCTAAACATATGAGCTAAAACCAGAAAAATCTTAGAAGAAAACATAGGAGAAAATCTTCATGACTTTGGGTTAGGCAACATTGGGTTTCTTATAAATGACACCAAAAGCATAAGCAACAAAAGAAAGAATAAATTTGACTTCATCAAAATTGATAATTTTGTGCTTCAAAGAACTCCATCAAGAAACTAAAAAGACAACCCATAGAACGGAAGAAAATATTTACAAATCATCTATCTGATAAGGGACTTGTATCCAGAATATAGAATTTACAAGTGAACAATAAAAGGCAAACAACTCAATTTTAAAAAATTGGCAAAGTATTTGAACAGACATTTCTCCAAAGAAGATAAACAACACATCAAAAGATGCTCAATATCATTAATCATTAGGGAAATGCAAATCAAAACCACAAGATACCACTTCCTACCCACTAGAATGGCTATAATTTTAAAATTAAAAAAAAACAAAACAAAAAAAAAACCAATGCACACAATAATAAGCGTTGGCAAGGAGGAGAAATTGGAATTCTCCTACATTGCTATTAAGATAGTAAAATGCTGCAGCCACTTTGGAAAACAGTTTGGCAGTTCCTCAAAATGTTAAATATAGAGTCTTCATCTGACCCACTCCTCGATTTACACTCAAGAGACATGAAAACATGTGCCCACACAAACACTTCTACACACACATTCATAGCAGCATTATTCTTAATAGCTGAAAAGTGGAAATAACCCAACTGTCCTTAAGCTGATGAATGGACAAACAAAATATGGAATATACATATAATATACTCTTATTTGGCAATGACAAGTAGTAATGATATATACTATAACACGGAGGAACCTTGAAAACATTCAGCTACAAATGACCATATATTATATAACTCCATTTATATGGAATGTCTAGGACAGGCAAATCCACAGAGATAGAAAGTAGATTAATGGTTGCCAGGAGCTTGGGCAGAGGGTGGTGGAGGGGTGGGGAGGTGGGGATGGGGGAAGGCAGCAGGAATGAGCAATGACTACTAATGGGTAAGGGGTTTCTTTATGGGGTGTTGAAAATGTTAAAAATTCAGATAGTGGTGATAGTTGCACAACTCTATGAATATGCCATAAACAGTAAAATGTATACTCCAGAAGGGTGAATTTCATAGTATGTGAAATATATCTCAAAGCTGTTATTTAGGGAAAAAATAAAGACTCTAGCAAGATTAATTTTTCAGGACCCCAATTAATTTCAAATATGTCATCATTTTGTCAATGAACATTTCTTTAACCTTTGTTAAGGACTGAGGAGACCAAGATGAATGACTCAATCCTCCACCCTCAGGGAGTTTTACAAAAGGAGGGTATGCAATATATTTATTCTGAATTGTTAGAGAATGAATTCTCTTCTTGTCTCCACTTTTCTATAGTATGCATACTTGAGAAGATTTAGTAATCCTGGAGCTACAATCACTATACCAATCATTGCTATCAGGAACAAGTTTCCTGAACATCTGCAGCCCAAGTCAAAATATAGCTTGTTCTCTTTTCCCCCCCATCTTCCTTCCCCTTGTCTATATTCCATATCCTGTTGACTTGTGATAATTAGGTAAAAATTGATGGGTCCTGACTGATACTGAAGAGGCTCAGTGAGCCCAGTGTTTTCTGACATGTTTCCTCCTGTAAGATGCCCCATGAGGAAAGGGGCAAGAGCCTACTTACTCCTGCATTCTAAGTGATTGTCACATGGTAGTAGGCGCCTACTGAATAAATAAAACATTTCCACTGCACTGACATTATATAAAGCAGTCTTTCTATATACTAACTCCTTTCTAATTCTCTTCCTTCTGGATATCTCACCCTTCTACTTTATGACACATATAATTATAAAATAAATAATAATCTATTAACAAATTCCTTCATTCAAGAAATACTGAGTATCTCTCCTGTGCTAAACAATATCTCTCAACTAGATGTCCTTAAAGAAAGTCCATCACCTCATTAGCCCTAAAATACTATGACAAATTACACGTATTTCCATAAACAGTTGATGAATGAAAGAATGTCTAATTATTCAACTGGACTTTGGGAGTGGGAAGAAGAGAAGAAGAGGGGATAATAAACACGGTGCCATTCCAACTCTTAAATTATCATTTATTTTCTCGACCGAATTAAAGGTTGCATACAAAACAATCTTGTTTCCAAAGGGAGGAAAGCTGCTGTGCCCGAAAGCACTTGAACACAATAGAACTGAAATTGTTTACTCCAATAATCAAGAGTCTTTTGTGTACTGTTACTTTTAGTGTAACCCTGGGACCTGGGGCTATCACCCAAACTTCATAAGCCTCAGTTTCTTCCTTCCTATAGTTCAAATAATAACAATATCTAATCTGTCTCTTGGGATTGTTGTAGAGTAAAATGGGACAAGAAGTGTGGCCAACTTCTGCGAGTGATCAAGAGCATCGTCACCACAAGGCAGTGTTGCCACGTGTGTTAGCCTGCATGCATGCCAAAGATTATACAACGTACTCAGCAGACACCCACGGCAACTGCACTGGTGTCTCGTTCATATTTTCATGTAAAATTTTTCTCAGAAAATGAAATGACCTTGCTGGTCCTTTACTGAAAGTATATTCCAATCAATTCTTAAATCTTCAAAAATGTGAACCTACTTGCTAAATACTCACCCTTACTGAATTCTCAGTTTTCAGTATAATAACTCCTTAGTAAATTCAAATTCAGAGAAGGAAAGCACATATCAGATTAACTTTTGTTAAACCTCAATTAAAAACTATGAATGGTGCATTCCAATTCTTTGGTGCATCACAATGAAAACCATAGTTTTGAAGTTATCTTCCTGGTGATAAAAACGACTTACCTTTGAAGCACTGGCTCGTATCACCTCCTAAAAGAAATACAAGACAATAAAATAAAGAAATATTCAAGATTTCATTTAAATAAAATATCAACTCTTTTCAACACATTCTGATATTAATCTTCTGATAACCCAAATCAACATTTGGGAGACTTTCTGTTTCCATCATCCTGCAGTTGTCATTCTGCACTGTTTCTAACAGGCTAGAAAGAGTGTAAATGAAAGAAAAACTTGTCTCCTCACTAAACTTCACCTAAGCACTGGCTTCTATATCAGAACACTAACAGATCTAAAAGTTACACCCTGAATTAAATATAGTCCCTAACTCTCTCTATAAATCACAAAAGCACCCATATTATAATACCCATGTGAATACTTTATTTCAGATGAAATTAAATAAACACTGCTGACAGTAAAGTACATGATGAGTATTGAAGGAGCTACAAAATGGAATTGCCTAAAATTCATGGGACAAGGCCAAGAAAAGATCAATTTTGAAAGAGAAACTCTCGAGTCAACATACAATGGATGATTTGAAGATTTGCTGCTAAAAAAAATGCTCTAGTACAATTAGGGTTAATGAGCATATATCACCAGCCTTTTATAGAACTAGTGAAAAATGGTACATTCAATCCATGTATTGTTTAGGGAAAAAGAGAACTGAAAAAGAGGAATGTCAAATTTTTATCCAGAAATTTCTAAGGGACAGATACTGTGTCTAAAGGAATATGGTAATTCAATCACTAGACGGAGACAGTCTAACCCTGTGGACACGGGAGTCCACCTGCCTGGGCTGAATCCCAGCTCCAAGCTGATGAGCGGTGTGACTCTGGGGATGTTGCCGGATCTCTGCAAACCTCAACACCCTCTTCTGAAAATGGGGATAAATACTGGCACCAACCCTGAGGGATGGTTTTAAGCATTAAGTGCAATGAAACATATAAAGCACTTAGTACAGTACCAGAAATACATTATGTCAGTTCTCACTAATAATTAAACATGCTAGTTATCACTAATCACTAAGAGGTATAATCTCCTGGGTGCGTGTGGCGGAGGGAGAGGTCAAGAAAATAAATTGTTTTTTTTTTTCAAAACTGGCTTAAAATGGCTTTCAAACCCATCCAATTCCTATTGGTATGACTACACAACAACAAACTCAGTGATCATTTACCTAACTTTCGGTTAATTTTAGAAAGAGTGTGGTCTTGAATGTTCAGACGGCTAGACAGATACACCTTTTGTTATGTTTTTTAAGGGATTCTGGCTTATAAACAACTTTTTGTAGGGCTGATTGCTCTTGATAGCTGAGCAACTCTGGATGAGCTGGTAAGATCCCAGAATTTGCTGTGCCAATGCTCTCTCGATATTGCTCACCTGTGAGGTCTTATCTGCGTGCAGTATGCATTTCCAGTATTCCTGGACAGCAACAGTCAAGTTGGCCAAATATGAAACAATAACGTGACTTACCCTATGACTGAATAATAAAGCCCCGATAACAGGGAACTATCTACTTTTTGTATCCTTTACTCATTAAAAAGTAAACAATAAATTCCTGTTGAACTGAATTGATGCAATTTAAAAAAATAATCATTCCTATTGTGGTAACAAAGAAATAACTATCTGCTTTAATACAGTCTTCCATAAATTAAGTAATGACCATACAAAGAAAAGAATTTGGGATTTACTGAAATACAATTCCAGGAAACAGAGAACAGGCATGTGGCAAAAGGGTAAGGCTCTGATTACCCTCATTGCTGCAAAATGAAAAACCAATAGAGGTGCCAGGGAAATAAAGATGACAATTTGATTTTATTCCCAAACATACTGTATCATATATTCTGGAAGAAAAATGTACTACAGATGATAGCTGGGGGAAAAAAATTCAGTGAATTCTCTCAACTCAACAAAATTAATCTTCGACAACCAAAGCAAATGGCCAGAGCTTCCATTTCCAAAGACAGCCTCAATCTTCCTCAATCCCAAACCCAACATATTCTCTAAATAGCAATTCACTAAAAGCTAAATAAATGAATGACTTAAGAGAGATGACTTTCTTTGCTCTTGTAATAAATTATCAATTTTTAATTTCTCCCTTGACTTTGATTTCATAACTTAAAAAGGATTTTTGGATTTTATTTTTCCTTTACATCCACTTTCTTTTGTTCTTACATCCTTTCATTTATCGGAGGACAACAATTATTAAAGATGTATCAGAGAAAAGCTACCCTACTAAGGTGGTTCTATGATGTTAAATTTTATAGTGCAGAGACTGACAGAATGTAGGAAACTTGTTTTATATATCTACCTGTGAGCTGCTCTTATGTTTGCAGCTGAAGTCATCTTGACATGCAAAATGCTAGATCAGGGACAATTCTTTTTTCCTTCCTAATGAAGAAACATTTGTTTCTTTACATTTTTAAAACACAATTTATCTATTTAGACTTTCTTTTAAAAGCTGGAACACCATGCACTATTCAATTACATTAAAATTAAAATTAAAGAACATGTTGAAATAAATGTATTAATTTTAGTTATATATTCTAAAATTTATAAGGAGAAATACAAAATTTGCTCCCCATATTCCAACTGAATCTAAACCTAGAGCCTAAATATGATCTGCAATCTGGTTCATTGTTAACTCCCCTAACTTTCTATAGAAAGAAAAGAAACAGACAGGAAAAGAGTGTAGTCAGAACTGAAGCTGTCCCAACACAGTTCCTTGTCATTGGGGGTTAAAGCCGGTCAAGGTTTACCAAGGGAGGAGGGAAGGGGTAACAACATCTGTGCAGACCAGGCATTGTGCCCGAGGTGGAGGTGAGAAGACAGCAATGAAGGCAGCTGCTTGGGCCCATCCTCAAGGACACACGGGTCATCCTGAAAGGACTATTCTAATCAAAGAGTGTAAACACTTTTGAGGATGCTTGAGCTTCTCAATCTGTGTCACCATGTATTTTGGGGGATTTTATAGTCATTTACCACTAACAGAATACCTTTAACAAAGCACCTCCGTCATCATTTTCATTTTTATTTTCTATTTTCCAGTTTTATGGACAATAAATGGTTTTTCTGGCATTTTTCTTTTAAAAATGCTTTTAACTTTTAAAACATGCTTATTGAGCATCTGTATCTCCTCGTTTTGGAAGTGCAAGTTCTAAATTTCTTTTATCCATTTCTCTGTTGAAGTCCCACTACTTTTCTTTAATGTTTTGGGTTTTTTGTTTTGTTTTGTTTTATTTTTGGCATATTAAGGATGTTGTTCCTTTAATATACTTGATGTAAATGATTTCCCATGTTGGTGTTTGTATGTAAAGAGAAATTTAAAATTTGTATGTCGATACAGTATCAGTATTTTTCAGGGGAGATTGTTCTCACTGATTTTAGGATTAGCAAGTCCTTTTCCCATTCACATAAGATAATATTTACCTATGTATTTTCCTAGGTTTTTAAAAAGACCCTTATTTTCATATTTATCTCCTTGGTAAATGAGGATTTGGTTTTGGAGTGTGACATGAGCTGTGCATATGACTGTATTTTTCAGTTAACTCATAGTTAACTTGTTTTTCCAGGACCGTACAATGAACGACTCTTCTTCTCCCCACTGATTTATCTCTCCTTACACTTGTATCACACTGTTTATAGTGTTTGAGCTCCAGAACACGTTTTGCTATCTGGTAAGACAAGAAATGGCTTTCTTCTTCCACGTGGCACTTTGTGCTATGAAGTCCTAAGGTAGCTCACTTCCTAAGCAGAACCCAAAGGGCTCTTTTTAAAGACATCTTTGGAAGGTACCTGTGTCACTAGAATATGTGTAAGGTGTTGGTATCTTCATTAACTGGCCTGGTAACTGGATATTTTTGTTTTAGAGGTTTGGGAGTTTAGCACAGGAAGGCCTTTTCTATTTGATCTTTAACTACGATATCTTTTCACACGTTTTGGCCTCTTCCTCAGCAACACTGATCACTCATATGTATAATCTCTCTCTCATACTCATCATCTTTTCTCTCATTATCAATAGTAAAAACCAAAATTTATCAGTGGTACTATGTATCAGACGCCCTGCTAACAGCTTTATATTTAGGCTTTCATTGACTCTTAAACATTTTGTAAAATAACAAATGCCATAACCCCCATTTTATATGTGAGGGAAATCAGGATTAATTAACTAATCCAGAATCATAAAGCTGGCCCGGGGAGAAATCTGCACCCAAGCCCACACCCAGACAGTTGGGCACTAGAGCTACAGTCTTATCTTTTTCACTGATCCCTTTTTTTTTCTGCATTCATAAGGATTCTAAGGTCAACACTAATGATTTGACACTTTGCTGTATTATTTTTGCAATACAGAATTCAATTCAAGCTTGTCTTTTTAATTTAATTAAATACTTTTTATCTTAGCCAGATGTCTTTTAAAATCAAAATCTCAGATTGTCTTTTCACTGCTTCCTTAACTAAGGTCCTCATTTCTTCTTTTTAATAGAAAAAACAATCTAAGATGTTCTACTGTGTTTTTTTGTTTGTTTGTTTTTTTACAGCAAATCACTTTCAAACATGCTTTGCCTTGGCTTACTTCCTGCTTTAAGGCACATATATATACATATTTTTTTTACCAGGAGGTCCCAGGGATCGAACCCAGGTCCCTCCATATGGGAGACAGACGCCCAACCATTTGAGCCACATCTGTCCCCCGGCACTTATCTTTTTAATTCCGTCCTCCTTTAAATGAGCTCTATCGGTGTCCTTGGACACCAATACATTTTGCCTTTTTGAGTTCAGTGGGTTGTATGCAGCAGCTCCTAATCCTATTTCGGATGTATTTAGGTGTTCAGATAATGAGACTCTGCTAGACTGCAGCAGAATCTTCTGTTCCTCTGTCTAGCTTTTTGACTGTGAGGATTTACTCCTGAGAAACGCAACATTGCTGACCATTCTTTTCCATTAGATGTTCTATAATTTGTTTAATACTACTTTCTCCTGTTTCTATCTCTTTCAGAACTTCCTGATCTCTTTCATTAGAACTTCATATAAAGTTCTAGCATAGTACTTAGTACTAGCTGGGACTTAACAGTTATAAATGTTGTCCTGGTTTCTCTTTTATGGACCCCAGAAAATTATGTTCTTAAGCTAACCCATTCCTATGCCTGTAAACACAGTGTAGATGAGGCCTTTTGATTAGATACAGTTAAGGGATCTTTGATTAGATTACTTTAGAGTTTTGATTGGACTACGCCAGTGAGACTTGACCCAGTTTAGGTCTCCCCCTCTTGCAGGGTCTTATATAAACTGAGACCACACAGAGAGGAAGAAGAGAAACAGGGAAAGGGTGTTCTGCTGTTTTGTCTCTGACATGTGAGAGAGAGGACTCCAGGTTCACCTACAGTTGCAATATGACAGAGAAGCCCCGAAAGTCTCGAGGAGCTGAGGCCTGGGGAGAATTGCCTGATGGCTGAGAATTGAGCTCAGGAAGAAAATGGAGCAGCCAAGGCTAAGAGAGAAGGCCAGGAAAGAGACAAGCCAAATGTCTGATTGCCCACAGCTGATGGTGAGCCTGGAGGGAAAGGCAGAGGCCTTGGCAGAGATCAGCTGCCATGTTGCCTTGCCACATGGCAGGACACCAGGGTCACCAGGAGCTGACCTTGGTGAGAAAGCATCTCTGATGGTGCCTTGATTTGGACATCTGGCAGCCATTTAGCAAACTAAGACACGAGGAAAAAAAATCTGGGTGTTTTTGCTTTTCATAAAGTTTAAAACTTTGGTTTTAAAAGAAGACCAGCAAAGGAGAGTACGTATATGCTATTTCAACTTGAAAACCCCATAACACTTTGTATCTCCCTTCTGAAAAGCAACAATTTCCTTCTCTATAAAACCAGGGCTATGAGCACTGCCACGCCTCCTTTACGCGGTTGCTGCAAGGACGGATGCCCGTGAGCACCACACAAGTGGAATGTGTTACTAAAACTCTCTGCCTTACACTTCAGTCGTTTGAATATTTGTCACACCTACCAGACTTTATGCAAATTGAGGTCAAGGGTTAAGCATTTTTGTGTCCTCTGGAGCGTCTTAAATATAGTCGGTGGTTAGTAAATATTTGCCAAAAGAAAGTTTTGAAGTTCAAACTGTGGAGCGCAGCCCACAAGGCCAAGCTGCAGCTGGCCAGCACTGCCTGCAAAGCGAGTGCCCTAGAAAGCAGGGCTGGGTGGATTCATGCCACACACAGGGGCCATTACATTAGCAGGCTCTCAGTACATGGGGGTATGCTGGCAATAAGTACAATGCCAATGAGACAATAGGAAACCAAGAAGGAAGTTCAAGGTTGGAAAAATAAGCCAACAGCGGGTAAAGCTTTGGCAAGAGAACATCAAAGGGAGCAAGTGCCAACAAGCAGAAGAGTCTGACCTCCCTGAAATGAGGACAGCAATAGGATGGCCAGAGACAGAATAAGAAACACTGTATGAAAGGGTGATGTAGGAATTCATTTCTGATTTAATTATTATTAAATCAGCTCTGCAGGCGAGGAGCTAGAAAAACTAGACGAGGTGGTTCTGAAAGCATGATTCTCGGACCAGCAACATCAGTATCATCTGCAAATGTGTTTGAAAAGGCAAAATCTCAGTACCAGCTCAGAACTACTGGAGCAGGAAGTCATGGATGAAGCCTGGCAATCTGGGTTTTGACAAAATCACCAGATGATTCTGATGCACACTGAAATTTGAGAACTACTTAAGGAAAATTGAGGTTTTAGCAATATTATGCCACATTTTGAATGCCAGGGCAGAGGTTACTTGTTTGAAGGCCACTGGTGAGCCCAAGAACAGGTCCTGTTGCAAGGTCCTGAGAATTCCCAAGTTGAGGGTCTCTACCTGCTAACTACGATCCCTCCCCTCAGGCATCCCAGGGGCCAGGGCAGAAAAGGCCACAGGTGCTTGTGCTCTATCAGCAGATGGAGCGCACTCACTGCGTGGCTCAGAGCCCTCCCTCATTGTCAGGCCCTGGGCTTTAGAGATCTCAAGTCAGAAAGGCATGATGGGTCACCCAAAGTTTGGCCTGGCTATTGCAATTAGAGCTTTTAGAACAAGTACTTCAAAGGACTCTAAAAGTATGAGGAAACCTAGTTTTAAGTAATTAACTTACTTTTAAAAATGAATATTCATGAGCATGGCAATGGAAAACAGGATAGAAATGGTTTTTAAAATTTCCAACTTCTCAACTGCAAAAAATAATTAAACATACTGTGACAGTATCAAGTCTCTGTTTCACTTGCTGCATCTTCACTGAGGAATTTTTGGTGTGGACAAATTCATCAATCTGGAATGAGCCCTGATGGGGCATTTTAGGGCAGGTGCATAAGGCATCTTGACTTTGGTGAATTCCAGGTAAGGGTAATGTTCCATTGCAGCATTTGAACATATCAGCTTCCTGCTGGGCAACTAGAAAAATGAATCCATAATTAGTTCAAATTGCTGCAGCAATAGAATAATTAAATAATTAAGCCATGAAATTGTAGTATTCAACAAGTGATCAGAAACTGGTAAACAGCATAATGCATTTTAAATGCTGGATAACAGTAAGACAACCTGATTGGCAAAATGTGAATTTATTATATTAAATGTCAGAAAACAATAAAAAAGGAAATATAATAATTTCAGATAATTGCACTTCAGGCAGTATCATAATTGTGCCTTGCTGCTCATTCAATGTTTTTGTCTGATAAACATAACAGATTGGGATGGGAGTCTAATTTTAAATATTTACATATAAAGAATATGTAAAATAATAAAATCAAAGGCATAATATAAAAGGGCAATTAAAAAGCAATAAAATAATTATTCATAAACTCATCACCTCAAAACTATTTTTATATTTCTATACTCCTGTCTAACCTTTTTATTCACATGCATACTTTATGTAAGACATCATATTGTAAGTGCAAATACTTTTCATATTTCTACAACCATACAATTACTACTTTTAAATGCTTTATTAGTATCCTATGTATTGTAGCACCATAATTTTTTTCTGCATTCTCCTATTACTTAATATTTAAAATGTTTTTCTGTGCTTTCCCTCATTATAGACAATGCCTCAATAAGTTCCTTCATAGTTTAATTTATTTCTTAAATTAAATTCTTTCTTTGCATTTAATTCCCCAAGGTGGGACAGATGGCTTCAAGGGTGAATGTTTTTGATGACAGTGACGATGAAACAATAACATACATTATCTCATCTGGTCATTTAAAATAAATGAATCTGAGTTTTCTTCTGTCTGCAGAAATGCTTAGCTAGAAATTGTATGTACATACAAGGGAGACGAAAATATAAAGTAATCATTTAAGAAAGCATTTCCTTGATAATGTAATCTTGAAATGAAAGGCCTTTCAAAGCACAACATGAAAAGAAGAAATCATACAACAGGGATTTGTAACATGGAATCAATAGATGAGCCTTCAGAGATTCTGTGGACTGCTGAAGTTACATACAGAAATAGAGTGTGTATATGTATGTGTTTCTAGAAAGCAGATGCATAACTTTTAACCAGATTATCAGAGGATTACATGAGTCAGAAAAGGTTAAGAGTTATCAACTTAAAAGATGGATAGATTTTGATACATGAACACTTCCTTAAAAAAAAAAAAACCTACCAAAATAAAAATTAAAACACAAATGACAGGTAATAGGATTCTTCCACCCCTGGCCAAATAAAAGGGACCAGATTTACACTGCTGCCTAAAACTATGAAAATGAAGGCAAGATGTTTAAAAAGAAATAAATACAACTGTCTGTCTTTGCAGGTTTGGTCATCTATGCAGACCTAAGACTAGAGTGAAGCAAGTGAGACATGGCAAGCACAAAAATGTAAGGAGGCACAGGTTCTCAGCCTCACTTCTAGGTAGAAAAGCTGATGGAATCTAAACCACGAGCCACTAGAACTAGTAAGCAACTTTAGCAAGTTTGCAGGATATAAGATAACATACAAAAACCAATTTTATTTCTATATACAAGTAATGAAGAATCAGAAACTGAAATAAAAAATATTTACCACTTGCAATGGCATAAAAATATGACATATTTATGGGGAAAATCTGACAAAGGATATAAAAGATCTGTAGACTGAAAACTGCAAAATACAAGAGAAATTGAAGAAGAACCTAAATAAATGAAGAGATATGTTGTGTTCATGGGTCAGAAGAATCAATATTGTTAAGATGCCAATTCTCCCCAAGTGATCTATAGATTCAATGTAATCCTATTAAAAATTCCAGCAGGTTATTTTTGGAGACAGTGTAAAATTAGTTCTAAAATTCATATGGAAATGCAAAGGACAAAGAATAGCTAAAACAACCTTTAAAAGGAACAAAGTTGGAATACTAATACAACCTAACTTCAAGTCTTATAAACCTATAGTAATCAAGACAGTTTGTTACTGGCATAAACACAGACAAATAGAGCAACAGAACAGAATAGTGAGCCTAGCATATAGGTATAAACGCAATTCAGTAGTGAAAAAAATACTATTTTCAAAAAATGGTAATGGAACCATTAGATATCCATGTCTGAAAAAAAATGAACTTTGATTGTAGGATTGGACTTTATCAAAATTTGAAACTTCTGTTCTTTGAAAGACACTACTAAGACAAAAGACAGAGTTGCGGAGAAACTATTTGCAAATCATATACCTGATAAAGAATTATTACACAGAAAATACAAAGAACTCTCAAAACTCAGTAAGAAAAACTCAAACAAGCTCATTTGAAAAATGAGCAAAAGACTTGAACAGACCCACCATTAGAGAAAACAGATGGTAAATCAACATTTGAAAAGGTGCTCAACATCATTAGTGATTAGGGATATGCATATTAAAACCACAATGAGACAGCCCTGCACACCTGTGAGAATGGCTAAAATTAGAAAGACTGCCCATTTCAAGACCAGCAAGGCTACGGAGACAGAAAACATTCACACACTACTGGTGGGAATGTAAAATAGTTCAACCACTTTAGAAAACAGTTTGGCACTTTCTTAAGAAGTTAAGTCTATTTCTACAATATGATCTACCTCTTCCACAGGAATTATCCAAGAGTAATGAAAGCATATGTCTATATAAAGACTTGTACATGAATATCCATAGCAGCTTCATGTGTAATAATTGAAAACTGTAAAGAATACAAACGCCCATCAATAAGTGAATGGAAAACAAAGTGTGGTATATGCATACAATGGAACAATATTCAGCAATAAAAACTGTGAACTATTGATGTATGCTAAAATATAGATGAATCTCAAAGAACTGTGAGTGAATAGAAGCTAGATGTCAGCCCCCACCCCCAAAAAGAGTATAGGGTATACACTGTTTCCATTATATAAAATTCTAGAAAACAAAAACTAATTCAGTGGTTGCCTTGGAGGAGGTAAGGAGAGATTACAAAGGGGAATGAAGAAACTTTTAGAGGTAATGTATAAGTTCATTATCACGATTACAGTGACGGTCTCACAAGTATATAAATATGTCTAAACTTATCAGAGTGCACACTATAGCCTGTGCCGTTTATCATATGTCAATTATACCTCAATACAGCTGTTCACAAAAAAAAAGGGCAAATGACAAATCAGTGATGAAAGGGGTTAATATTCTTAATATGCAACAAGTCCTTATAAAATCAACTAGAAAATGAATAATCCAGCAGACAAAGGGGAAAGGGACCATTATATAGGAAATTCACAAAAGTAGAACTACAGGGCCAATAAAAAGAAATTTAACTTCACTGGTAATTAACAAAGGAATTAGTAATTTAAAAATGCAAGTTAGAAAGTGATGCTGTTTTCACCTGTTTGAGTCATACCTCAAGATATTTCTTTTCCTAAGGAACAAGGTCCCCAAGAAAGGGTGCCCAGGTGTGTACTGCAATATCATTTAAAATACTGAAAAACATATTAATAGCTGAACTGTGCAACAGCTGTCTACCTAAATTATGGTGTATTCATTTAATGAAAGCGAATTCAGCCACCAAAATTATATACAGAAGTAGAATCATCAAATTAGAAAACTGCTCATAATATATAAAGAATTGGAAGAAATACAGCTTATAAAACAATATAGGACATACATGAAAGGATGACCCCTTTGCTTTTAGTTATCCACTGTGGTGTCACCAGCCCTGAGTCTGAGATAGTGCTCATAAAAATGTGCGCAGGCACTACTCCAGTTGGGCACTCAAAGTGAAGAACCGGTCAGCAATAATGGTGCCTCCCCGCAGACCCTAATGGTGTAAGTTCCAGGGGGCATTGTCAAGGGAGAGGACTGTTCAGAACCCACCCTGTTAGGGAAGCACATGCCTCAGTACCAATTCCTTTTCCTAGATGTAAGTGTAGCTATTTCTCTGCAAATAAATGGTCGTGTCCTTGACTGCTATTTTTCACTACATATTTTGGACTTCCTTTCAGCACCCTTGGAACATTTATTTTACCCTCAAATACCCAAAGACATTTAAAGAACAAGGGAAACTTTACAACTAAAAGGAAAAAAAAAAGGCTCTATGGACTGGAAGTTGGAAGGTTTAACATTAGTATGTGAGTTTCAGGGATGAATGAATCAACACATGCAAATGGCGATCCATGATCTTTGCTTTATTTGCTTCTGCTTTTTAAAATTGACCTTTCAAACTTTTTTTTTTTTTTTTTTTTT
>JAQZBX010064749.1:0-16433 GCA_029593785.1 Cabassous unicinctus | reverse complement strand
GCAGCGTCTGTGTGATGATTGGTTATAGTCAGCTGTTGCTGGGTAAAGGGCTTCCTGGCAGGGGAGGTGGGTGGTACCCACAAGGCTCGCAGGCCGCTTATGTCCTAATAAGGTATTATTGGGGGAATACAGGGGCAGGGGGGAGGAGGCTGCAATGCTGAGTCATTGGATCCGCCATTTTGAGGTGGTTGCCATTTTACCAACAATGAAGATATGAAACAAAAGTTACCTTCTATTTCAGAAAATCAATCCAAACTCTTCCCAAATAAACTTAACTTATGTTCAATGTCTCAGGTTGGTGCCATTTTTAGAAAGTAGTCATTATAACTATAAAAACTAAAAGGGCACCCAGATGGTCAGAGTACAAGCACCCAAAATATTAGAGAGCAGGGTGATTAGTGACATTGATCCCAAAATAAGGAAAAGGTGTAAGATAAGAGACTGTTCCCACTATTTCTCTCTTGGCTGCACCCTAGGTTTTCAAAATAGTAATGTGAGTGTCATAAAAAGCAAAATGGTATAAGATCACAGAAATTAAGTGACTTAATAGTGGTCTAAATAACAGTATACAGCAAACAACCCTGGCCCTTTTAGAAGATTAGTTGAGTGAACCTATCTTTGTGCATGCCTTGATTTTACCCAGGGCATAAATATTTACTATATATAACCAATAATGTATTCTAACTCATTGTCTTTGACATTTCCTCCTGGCTGGAATACACTGTTTTATAGACAATTGAGCAATCCAGGGCAATCCACAGACTCCCTTCCAAGTTGGATTATATTTCTATTCCAAACATGTTAATTAGTATGGTAAGCGGTTCACCTTCCATTTGTTTTTGATTCATTTATTTAACTGAGTATTTAAAATCTTCAAAATATTATCCTAGAAGGCAATCAGGTATTTGAGTCAAGCATAAACTAGACATTCAATAATGCAACATATGCAGAACATAATAATGGCGTGGTGAGTTACACCATCACCCAAATCCCAGAAAACATTTTTCAAAACATTAAAACCAATTACATATATAGCTAGTCAATTTTTGGCTCCCCAAATAATTAAATGATTCACTCAAAAATAGATTTTCTTTACCTATATAGCAATTTTATTAATATTTATACATTCCAGTAATAACAGAAATATATGCTCATTGAGAAAAATTCTAAAATATTGAGAGATCCAATATCCTGTCTCCGTAGAGTACCATAGTCACACATGAGCATTATTTCAAGGGAAATTTTTTAAAAAAGAAAAATAGAAGACAGAAGTCTCTGAAACATCACTTAACTTGATATCAAGAAAATGTTGGTACCAATCCACTTTCAAGATCTGGTTGATGAATTGTCTAAATGATGTGCCACTATTCCTTACCTTTATTGTGCTTGTAATTAAGCTCAGAACTGCATGTGCTGGGACAGAATTTGTTAAACCTATAAAAACAATGTACCTCCAAAGTAATCTTGGAGTCTCAAGATTTGAAATATAATTTTCAGTATTAATTCTTTTGCAATCCACTGTGAAGAAAAAAGAATTTTAAATAATCTTTATTGCAGGGGGTGGGGGAACATCTGTGCTCCTTTTTTTTTTTTTTTTTTTTTTAAGCAGGGAGAAAAGACCATAACTGAATTTCATGATTTCATGAACTATCTATTTTAGTCTGGTTACAGAACAAAACTAGATTTTATTTTATTTCTTTAATAAATTCTTTCTCTTAAAACACACAATTAAAATTAATAAGAGAAATACAATATAACCTTAAATGAGAGTTTACATAGTGCATTCCTTACAACAGCTGCTTCTACTTCATTTTAAACTAGCCAAGCTTTATGTGGAGTGCTTGGAGCTGAACTTATAGAACTTCAATACTCTTATCCCTAAAGCACATGTTTCTGATTTTGTGTGTCAGAGATACCATTTGTTATAATATTGGAGAAATAAAACTGCATTGTGCCTAAGAGGAAAAAAATCTGTGTATCTTTTAAAATATTATTGAAATCAATATGGATATTACTCTTTGGGGGAACAGAGAACTATAGACTTTACCTTACTCTTATTTAATACACCATTTCCACCATCCAGAGGGTTTTATTTGGAAAAATAAAAATAAGGCCCATAACTCTGCCATCTAATGAACAGGGTAAACATAGTAAAAAGAGGCATTCTCCACTTAATTTCTCTTCCCAGTGAAATTTTACATTTATGTTTAATAAATTTCTTCTATGGAGGTTAAGGAATTTTGTATACACTAATTGGTGAATCTTTTCAATAGCCTTTAAAAAAGGCAGGAAATTCCTTTTGGTCAAGAAATTAGAGCAAAATTACACTCTATTATTTAGGACAGAAAGGGAAACTTAATGAACAGTTACAGGGAAACTGTTAATTAGCTATTCTTCATCTCTGTTGAGAACCAAAAAAAGGAAATTGACTGAAAATGTTCTTAAATTACAGAAGGGGAATATACTATAGCAATAGGAAAGACTTTTCTAATGGTGAGAGTTAAATAAGACTGGTTTTGGTTGCTCCAACTACATCGTGAACGTTAACAGTGGCACACAAGATGCAGGGAATGGCTAAGATTATTAAGGGGCACAAGATGTCCTCTGCTTCTGCTCTGTAACCATTCCCCACCACAGGATGTCCAAGTACTTGAATTTGAGTTGTTTTTCCACACAATTCCAACTCTCAGGAAACATATCTTCTGTGTCAATGGGTTCATTCAAGGCAGGCCCTAGAGCTCCATGATACAACAGTACCTCGTGAACCATCATTCTCATTTTGGAAGAGGGTAAATAGAGATAGATTTCACTTGTCATTTTTCAGAATATGCCTAGAGGAAATTAATTAATGTTCACCTCAAATTCTTCTATACTAATGAAAATCCATAACAATGAAAATTACATCCTCTCTTAAGGATTTTGTCTAAAAGATTACTTACTGAAGGGGTGGGTCAACTAAGTTTACCATAAGGTGCTTTAAGGTCCTACAAATCAAAATGCTTTAATAAATGTATTGTCTCTCCTATAGTCAGTGAACAACTATGGTTGTGAAACCTAGAGAATTTAGTTATCCTTTTCATTAATCTCTCCATGATATCCCAAAATATGTTGTAATTGCATAAATGGTTCAGAGTGCTATGCCTTAGCATTTCCTGCCCCAAAGCATGATCTCATTGATTTAATACAGTCCAGTTATATAATTTTTCAAAATTGCCAATTAAAATTTTTCCTTCATTTTAGAGACATTTGTCAAACAAATGAATTCAGAGCCCAGGGGAAAAATTGTTGCTCTAAAACCAATCTGCCTCTCACCATTCCAAAAAATATCAAAGCAACAGCCTGTAAACATTTTCAAACTTTTGGTTCTCAATCCAAGGAATCCCACATTTTATGGTTGTTGGCCATTCACAGATATCATCCCAATGGCAGGAATCACCAACTCGATTAAATTCATTGGCTTAATTCAAAGGACTTTTCTCTTCACAATTTCATGTATTGTCTTCAAAAGTATGACTTTGAATTCAAACTTTAATTAGAAGCTCTTTCAGACATAATCCCCCACCTTATTTTCCATACATTAAAGTTTGGAGTAAACAAAATTTCATAAGATAAAATTAATAATGTGCACTGAATTTTCATTCAGATATTCAGCTTGTTGATTTATTCGTTTTTTGTTAAGAATAAAAGATCCATACTTCTTGTTTGCAAAATTATTCCACAAATATCCCACTACAATAGGAGATCTAAGGCAATATAAAAATCATTATTCAATATCTCAGTTATTGCTGAGATGGGCTATTCATTTAACTTATTTGATCATTTTAAGATTTCTGTTAATTCATATTCTTTTGGTCAACTATCCCTAAAAGTAAAGCCACTCATTAATGCTCTTATGGAAAAAGAAAGGTTCTTTCTTTTAACACTGCACAATCACATTTGTATATTTTTATTCTAGTATGAAAAATACATTTTACATACAAAAGAATTTCTCCAACATTTTTAACAAACTTAGTGTGTTAGTCAGGGTTCTCTGGGGACAGAACTGACAGTATGTATACAGTAAATATTATGAGATTTATTATAGGAATTGGCTCATGTAACTGTGGGGATTGGTTGGCAAGTTCAAATTCTGAAGGGCAGCCCACAAACTGGGAACTGTGATGAAGATTCCGATGAATTCCCCAGGAGAAGCAGGCTGGCTGAAATAGAGATGGAAATTCTTCTTTCTAACTATGCAACTTCTCTCATGGCTGCAGGCAATCTCCTCTGTGATTGCGGATGTAATCAGCTATAGATGCAATCAACTGACTAATGATTTAAATCCAAGAAATACCTTCACAGTAACAATAGGCCAGCGCTTCCTTGACCAAACAACTGGACGCCATAACCTTGCCAAGTTGACACATGAACTTAACCTTCATAGTCCACTCCTTGTCAACTTAGCACCCATAACACATCTCCTAAAACCAAACTTAACCTCTAAATAAAAACAGTAACAGTCATACTTTCATTCAACATAACTCAACTATCCTAAAAACAAACAAAAACACTCTAGTTCTTTCCCCAGAAGAGGATGCATGTCCCTGGGTAATTTTCACTCAAAATATCCTATACCTTAAATATTATGACATAAAGTTAATACAACTTAGGTAATATTAAAAGGGGATGAGATAGGGGAGAAAACAAAGATATTTGCTTTCTGTATATATACAAACATATACACAACAAAACAAGGAAGAAATATTCATAACCATTACAGTCCTCATTTCTGCAACTGGATAAGGGGTTCTAGCTCATAATTATAACTTCCTTCTTCCCTGGCCCATTCCATATTCTCTTTACCCTTAGCAAGCACCTCAACTGGCTAAGGTTTTTTGACTGGTGGAGTGAACCAAACCTTCATTCCTGAAGGCTCTGGGCAGTTAGTAGTCCTGCTTGGATTGGGATGTTGCAGTTTTCCACTGACTTTAAATCACAGGACATGGTAGTACTGAGAGATGCACTGAGGATCTCCTTATTCCAGGTATACTCTTCTTTACCTCCTTTATATAGTAGCAATCCTATTTCCCCTTGATAATCAGGATAAATACCCAAAGAGTAAAATAATTCCCTTCTTTGCCTGTTGATTCAGAGGCATGAGAAGCCCAAAGTGGCTGGGTGGAAGTCTTACTTTCTCATTCAATGGAATCACTGTTATGTCTCCTGATGGAAGCATTCCTCCTTTTGGAACTAAGACTACAGACCAGCAGAGCTTAAGGTTGCAGGGACAGAAAGCAAAAACTTTTCCAGTGGATTTTAAGGGTTACTAGTGAGGGGTGGCACTCCCATTTCCACCCCTTTGTTCCTGGACCCCTGAATTTTGGCTATGGGAGAAACAGCACCATAGAGTGTGTGATGGTTAGGCTAATGTGTCAACTTGGCCAGGTAATTGTGCCCAGTTGTTTGGTCAAGCAAGCACTGGGCTAATTATAATACAAGGACATTTATGGACTTTAGTCATCAGTGAGTTCATTGCATAGGTAGCTGATTACATCTACATCAACCAAGAAGATTGCTGTCAGCAATGAGTGACATTTTATCCAATCAGTTGAATGTCTTTTGTTGTTGTTGTTCTTTTTGTTGTTGTTGTTGTTGTTGAATGCCTTAAAAGGGGAAGTGATTTTAGTATTCAGAGAGAAATTTCCAGCTCGACTTCAGACAGCCAATATCTCCTGGGAACTCATCAAGGACCTTCATCGGATCCCCTGGTTTGTAGCCTGCCTGCAGAATTTGGACTTGTGTATCCCCACGATCACGTGAGAGAATTTTACAAAATCTCTAAACTCTTTACAGATATCTTCTGTCGATTCTGTTTTCTTAGAGAACACTGACTAATACAGACTGTATGCTGATTTAGAGCATATACAGCCTCCTGGAGAACATTGCCCCAGGCCTGCAAGGTATTGCTACCCAGTTGGTGCCATAATGAGTCTTCAAAAGGCTATTCCACTGATCTATCAATCCAGCTGCTTCAAGATGATGGGGAACAAGGTAAAACCACAGAGCATGTGCCCATTCTTTCACTTCATTTGTTGTGAAGTGGGTTCCTTGTTCAGAAGCAGTGTTGTGTGGAATACCATGACAGTGAATAAGGCATTCTTTAAGTCCATAGATGGTAGTTTTGGCAGAAGCATTGCATGCAATGAAAGAAAATCTGTATTCAGAGTATGTGTCTATTCTAGTAAGAACAGAATGTTACCACTTCCAGGATGGAAGTGGTGTAATCAGTGTGGCACCACGGAATGGTACCAGGTCACGGAATGAGTATGGGTCTCTGCTGCTGGCAGATTGGGTATGCAGTAGTGGCTGTAGCCAGGTTGGCCTTGGTGAGTGAAAGACCATGTTACTGAGCTCATGAAAAACCACAGTCCCTACCACCATAGCAACTTTATTCATCAGCCATTGGGCAATAACAGGAGTGGGGGGGGAAAGAGGCTGACTGGTATCCACAGAGAAGTGGATTAAAATCCACTCTGCTGAATTCACCCTCTGGTGAGAATTCACATGGGACAGAAATATATTCATGTTTTTTGCCCACTCAGAAAGGTCTATGCACATACTTCTTCTCCAGACCTCTTTGTCACCAATTTTCCAATCATGTTGCTTCCAAATCCCTAACCATCCACCTGAACCATTGGTCACAACCCGTAAATCAATATACAGATTCATGTCCAGCAGTTTCTGGAAGTTCTAACCATTGGGAGGATTTCCCTTCATCACTGTACTTCAGGAGTGTCCCAGAAAGTGGCTACAGTGCTGCTTTGTCCACTTATGGGTGGTACCTGTATATTGTACAGAACCATCTGTATGTCAGGCCCAAGTTTTCTTTTCCTCATTTAACTCATCATAGGGAACTTTCCAAAAGGCCATAGATACAGGTTGGGAAACAGAAGATAATGTAACAAGAATGTGGGCCTTGAGCACTTGGGCCACATCTTAGTGTAACTTGCTTGTGCTTCCAGGGCCTGTTCAAAGCTGATTTCATATATTCCACTTCCATTTAAAGATGTAGTGCTGCTGTGCATGCCCAACTTTATTGCTTGGTGGGCCAGACAACATTCAGTTCATGATGTGCAACTTAGGTTTCATGGTAACTTGCTGGCCAGTGGTTAAGTGTTCATTCAGTACTAATGCCCAGTCAATACCCAAATCTGTTCCTTAAAAGAAGAGGAGCTATGTGCACACAATGGCAGGGCTTTGCTCCAAAATCCTAATGGTCTGCAATATGATTCTCTTAGATGGACCTGTCAAAGCTCCAAACAGTGTCTTTTGCTACTGAAACTTCTAGCACTATTGGATCTGCTGGATCATATGGGCCAAGTGGCAGAGCAGCTTGTTTGGCAGCCTGGGCCTATTGCAGAACTTCCTTGTATTCTAGGTCCTACTCAAAATTAGAAGATTTTTGGGTCACTCAGTAAATACGCCAGATTAACACACGCAGATGAAGAATATGTTGCCTTCAAAATCCAAAAAGGCCAACTAGGTGTGTCTCTTTTTTAGTTGTAGTTGGGGCCAGATGAAAGCAGCTAATCTTTCACCTTTAAAGGGATATCATGACATGCCCCACCACTAGATGATTAGAAATTACACTAAGGTGGAAGGCAACTGAATTTTTGTTGGATTTATCTCCCATCCTTTGACATGCAATGCCTTCTCAATAAGTCTAGAGCAGTTGCTATTTCTTGCTCACTCTGTCCAATCAGCATTATATCAATATAATGGACCACTGTGATGTATTATGGAAGGGCAAGTTGCTCTAGGGTCCTGCAGACTAGATTATGACATGGGGCTGGGGAATTGATACACCTCTGGGGTAGGACAAGAAGGTATATTGCTGGCCTTGCAAGCTGAACGAAAACTGCTTCTGGTGGTCTTACTAATAGATATTGAGAAAAAAAAGCATTTTCCAGATCAGTAGCTGTATCTAGGTACAGGGGATGTGTTGATTTGCTCAAGAAATGATACCACATTTGGAACCACAACTATTATTAGAGTCACCACAAGTTTAAGTTTATGATGATCCACTGTCATTCTCCCCAATCCATCTGTTTCCTGAACAGGCCAAATAGGAGAGTTAAATGGGGTTATAGTGGGAATCACCAACCCTGCATCCTTCCAAGTTCTTGATGGTGGCACTGAGCTCTGCAATCCCACCAGGAATTTTCCATTGCTTTTGGTTTACTGGTTTGTTAGGTAGAGGCAGTTCTCAAAGCTTCTGTTTGGCCTTTCCTACAATAAAGTCAGGGAACCAATGTGGGGATTCTGCTAGTTACTAAGTAGGTCTATTCTGACTATGCATTCTTGCACTAGGAAAATAACTGTAGATTGGGTTTGAGGACCCAAAGGACCCACTGTGAGATTCCTTCCTTCCCCATCAATACCCCACTTTAATAGCAGACTCCCTGCAAGGTTTGGAATTCAATTTACATTGTAATTCAGACAGCTGCACAATGAGACTCTGAGTCTGGTTTCAGAAATCTCAAGTCTGCAGCTACAAGAAATAAGAGTTTCTTCAGGGCACACATAGAAAATTTTATGTCTTTCCTCCAGTACTTGAGCTGGGAATTTCGAGCTGTGAGCTTATCCCTTTCTTTAAAAACTGTATTCAGCATATATTGGAATAATCAGCCAACATCATTAATTTTTTAACTCCAGAAAATTCTGATAATATATCTAATACACTGTCACCCAGAGCCTTGCCTCTTATAAACATTGAGTAGCATATCCAAGGTTGATAGTAGATGTATCTCTATTGACAATCCATGCCATGGACTATCAGTGCCATCTTGGATCATTGTAAATAGAGTCATTATTATCTTTTAATCTAATCAGATTAGGGAATCAGTTAAAAAAAAATCCAGATCAACCCAGAAATCTCATCCTTAAGGTGAGTGCTTCTCAGGAACCACTCTCAATACCAAAATTTGAATAAGTCAAGGTTCTCGCTATATATACATAGGTAAGCCACAACCTGGGCACTTCAATAAAGTTTTCAATCCCCAGGAGAAGCTGACTAGCTGAATTAACAATAATCTTTTTTTTTCCTAACTGCTGAAGTCATCAGTTCTCCCTTTCAAGACTTCAACTGATTAGATGAAACTTCTTTCATTGCTGAAGCCAATCTCCTTTGTTGATTGTAGATGTAATCAGTCATAAATACAATCAACTTCCTAAGACTTAAATACATGAAATATCTTACATAATTCTTAATAAGTAATATAATGGTATCTTTGAAAATAAATTGTTGAGGTAGTTAAAATTAAATTTATTTGAAAAGAAGATTTCAAAATTAACCAATCAAGACTTCATTCATTTAAGTGTATGCAGCATATAGTTGTCTAGCTATGTACAAAAATCAGAAAATCTCCTATACCAAAAATCAGGTGCATTTTTTTAATTTTTAAAAAAAATTTTATTGAAGTATATTATTCGTGCATGAACATACATAAACAATAAGTGTATAGTAAAAGTGTGAACTTACAAAACAAACATGTATAGCGTCATATAGGGGTCCCATACATCAACCCACCACCAACACCTTGAATTGTTGTGAGACATTTGTTACAAATTATGAAAGAATATCAGGAGTGGATGTGGCTTAAACACTTGGGTGTCCACCTCCCACATGGGAGATCTCGGGTTTGTTTCTCGGTTCCTCCTAAAGAAAAAACAAAACAGACAATAAGCAGATAACAAAAAGAGAAAAAAAAACATAAGCAGGCGAGGAGCAAAAAAACAATGAGCAAACAGATGAGGGAGCCATTTCAGGGGTGAGGGCGAATATCGTCAAAATCTTACTACTAACTATAGTCCATATGTTTCCCCCAACTCCAGGTGCATTTTTCACATTACAAGAATAGTGTACTTTAGGGACAATATGAACCTATTACTGGATACTGAGACTGCTGTCTTTATTTAAGTGTTCAAACTCTTTCAAGTTCCTCTAAAAACTGTCTCCTGAAAAACAATTCTAAAGTATTCTAAAGATATTAAAGGATAATATGAAAAGGTTAAGCTAAATAGAAACAGAGATGAATATATCTACATGTTTGGATTTATGTATTTAAAAATATTTCTGATCAAATCTAGTGTCAAGTGATCTGATAGCCTGTTTGATATAATAACATAGAATTACTCCATCTTTCCTTTTGCTGTAGTTATCTTTCTAGAACAAAAATATCCAGATGTAACTGTTTAAAAATTCCTGATTAGTAGGAATTTATATTCCGGCCCCATCCTACCACTTCAACCTTTCTACCTTCATCTAACCAATGTACGCTGACTTTCAGCTACCCAATGGTTCCCTCATCTTAGTCTTCTCCTTCACACCTGGATCCTTGGTTGTTTTGCTTCAATCTGAAAAGTCCTTCCAATCTCCATCTCGGTGAGGAAATTCTAATATATTTTAAAATATTCCCTCAATTGTGAAGCTTTCCCTGACACCACCCATCTTCTTCATAGGCGAAATTAGTTGCTTCCTCTTCTGTGATCCCCACAGCTCCTTGCTAATCTATTATGTTATATAATCTATAATATATATTATATCATGTACTTTTAATAACATCTATTATATCATATATATTATAATATATTATATCAGACATATATCTATTATATCATGTACTTAGAATGTATCTATTATATCATTTACCTTTTTTCTGTTTGTGAGCCTCTTAACTAAGGACACCATGAGAGTATATATAATAGTTTTCTTTCATTTCCTGTAGATCCACTGTTTCTGATTTTTTTTTTTTTCAAGTTACTGACTAATTTCCTTCAGATGTATTCTTCACTAATGCATAGTGCCTGCACAATGCCAGGCACTTGGAAATACTTGATAAATGTTTGCTGCATAAAATTTTAATTTCCTGTTATTGCTTGGCTACTGTGTATGATTTGGTTGAAAGCCTTCCCTTTTCATGGATTATGATTTGATTAAAGTTAATTTTGATAATGCATATAGAACTTCATTAGAATAGATAGGTTAAGTTAACAAAGCAGCAGCATAGAGTGTATCTTTAACTCAGAAATTGCTCTATGCCTGTATCCCCCAAATAAGGAGAACCTGAATTAGTTTGGGACATAAATAAACCCAGGAGTTAGGTCAAGCCTAACTCAGCATTGAGGTATGAAGAATGTTTACTTATACCTGTCCATTTTATTTTTGTTAGTGAGGAAAATATTTTAAGTTAATCAAATATGAAAAGGATAAAAATAATCTTTTTTAACTGTTACATTCCAGATTGATCTTGTTAAAATATTGCTTTGATTTCCTTCTATCAAAATCCTGAAATCTAAAGTGCTTAAAAAATTATTAAGGCACATCAAAAGACCCAGGAGCTCCCAATGATTGAAGCTGGAACAATTTGAGCAACAAAGTAAATATCAATAGTATTAGATTATAACTAAAACTGATATACATAAATAATTCAATAAATAAATAGAGGGCAAAAGGAATAACTATTCCTTAGAGCAAATCACCATTAACCAAGCATCACAGTAATAACTATTACAGGCAAGACCATAAATAAATCAAAATCAGTGGGCTAAACTTTGGTGAGGAACAGGATATTTGCATAGTCTTAAAGTATCTCCCTATGACTGCTTAATTCGAAGGGGAAAAATAGTAACTTTGCATAGGGGTAATCTGGCAGAGACTACTGTTAGCAAGTGATCAAGGTTAACATCAATCAATAAAAAGCTATTTTGACATCAATATACCTCCCAGTATGAGGTACTGAAAAGACCATGACAATTTCTGTATTATTCTAACAAAAATGTATAATCTCATTATAATCTTGAGAAAACATAAAACAAATCTACATTGAAAGACATTGTTCAAAATAACTGACCAGTAATCTTAAAATATGCCACTGAAGACAAAGAAAAACAAAGAAACCATCACAGATTGGAGAAGACTAAGGAAACACGACAAATAAATGTAATGTGGGGTCCTGGATTAGATCCTGCACCAGAAAAGGAACATTATTGGGACAGTTGGCAACAACTCAAATAAGGTCTCTCTCTAAATATACACATACATATTAACGAAAGTTAGTAGCACCATTTCAACGTTTCCAGTTAGACAACTGTACTATGGTTATGTTAGATGTTAACATTAGGGGAAGCTAAATGAAGGGTATACAGAAATTCTTGGTACTGTTTTTGCAACTTCTGTAAGTCTATAAAATTATTTCAAAACAAAATTTTAAAAATTAAAATTTTAAACAGTGAAATAATTTTTTTCATTTCCTTGTTCAAAGCCAATCTACTTTATTAAGTTCTCTCTGATAACCCTAGCCAAAAGTGAATTGGAAAGTCTAGAGCCTCACTGCTTGAGCTTGAATCCCATCCCCACAACTTCCTAATTATAAAACCCTGGACAAGTTACTTTATCTCCCTGTGCTTTGATTTTTACATATGTAAAATGGGAGTAATAATAGCACCTGCCTGATAGGATTGTTTTAAGGATAAAATAATTTAATATTGGTAAGTGCTTAGAAGAGTGCCTGCCACATAGTATACTCTACATACATTGTTATTATTATCATTATTCTATCTACATGGTTTTCGTCATGTATTTCTTTGCATTGCAATTCTCAGAATATAAACCGAATCTTGTTTACAGTTCATCATACAAAGACAAGAGTTACAGGGCTGTGTTTTATAGGTAATACCTTACTTTTGTACACAATCTATAAGTTAAATTAACACTGATTTACAAGTTTAATGGGATTAGTTTATCAGTTGCTACATCAAATCCCAAACTCACCTTTGAACAATGTTTTGGAAAAGTCAATGAATAACATAGGAAAATATAGGTTTGCCAAAAGTTGAAAATATGTAAGAAGGGATCACCTGAACTCAACTTTATCCCCACACCCATACACAGTGACTTGCATAATGCTTATCAGATAATAAGCATTGAAAACTTTAAGTGTAAGGATGAATAAATAAATGAATTCATAATAAACAATGTTTTACCTGTAAAAATTTGTATAAAAGCATGATTTGATGCCATTGCTCAAAGTGTTGAGGCTAGAATTATTATTGGGTTTTTTTTAGAAGTATTTACTGGTTATTTAATTATATTATAACATAAGAGAGTGAGTTGTATCTTGTTCTGTTTTAAAGGAGAAGTTAGAGTCTGTGATTCTAATTTAGTTAGGGAAGGGTAAATCAGATTTTATACACAAACAATAATTACATATCAAATCCCATGAAATAAAGTAGATTCCAAAACTAAATATGTGCCTAACTTACCAAGAAGACTACAGGGGTAGTGTTTTTTATGTAATCATTTAGATGATTTGAAGGCTCTATTTATAATCTCCCCTTCTTACACACACACCACTCAGATACACTCATGAGTTCATAGTACTGTCAAATCTTCACATTCTTTTTCAGTTTTGCTTTTTTTTTTTTTTAAGTTTATGAAATCTTAGTAACAAAGTTGCTTGAATAGTTTTCTCTTTATCATTGTATTTAGGAAAAAAATGACACCCAAATTTATGTCCCTGAAAATATTTTGGAAGAAATTTTTCTGTATGTGTGTATTAGTCAGGGGTCTCTAGGGTCTCTAGGGTAACAGAACCAACAGGAAATATATGTACAAATTCCACTGGACGGGCCACAAACTGGGAACTCTGATGAAAGTTTTCGATGAATTCCCCAGGAGAAGCTGACTGACTGAAGTAAGATGGAAAGTCTTTCTTCTGACTGTTGAAATCATCACTTCCTCTTTTAAAGCCTTCGACTGATTGGATGAGACTTCTATCATTGTTGAAGGCAATCTCCTCAGCCATAGATGCAATCAATTTACTGATGATTTAAGTCCATGAAATATCCTCACAGTAACAAGGAGGCCAATGCTTGCTTAACTAAGTAACTGGATACCATAACCTGGCCAAGTTGACACATGAAATTAACCATCACAAGGGAGAAAATAAACTGTCTACTGAGCATAATGTACTGATAATTATGAGAAATATTATTTGAACCAAAATATTATATATAGAATATTATATACATTTCTCCATTTTAAAAACAGTATATTATATATATTTCTTAATTTTAAAAACTTCCCTCAAGGATTTTGAACATCAGCAATTCTTCTAAGAGGCTTTCTACGACTAATTACACCTCTGGATTTAAGCCTAAATAAAACTCAAACCACAATAAAGCATGTATCATGTTATTTTTTATATGAGGGTATGGGAAAGAAAATCTAAATAGTGACTTAAAATGATTTAGATTGTTAGATTATATCTAAGGTTAAAAGTAACATTTTATAGTATGAAAAATATAAATTAGCAATCTCATCAGCTTTTTTGCCTTTTAGAAAAAACATGAGGAAATTTTTCAAGTACAAGCACATGTAAGTGATTTTTTTGCATGTCGTTTGCATTTTGGAAGTGCAATTTGCTTCAGATCTGAACTAAATTTTTTTAAAAAAGAAAAAGAGAAAGAAGATCCTATGAACCAGAGCAAAGATTCAAATAAACTTTACACATCCCTTTTTTTCTCTCAATTTTCCCAATTGATGCCATTTGCTCATCTTATAAAAGAAACTAAAAGTGAAAACACATACAGAAAGTTGCTTTATATTTCTTAAGCATATGTTTTGCCTTTAAATATACACATTATTCAACAAAATAATTTCTAACAGACTCAAAATATCATCACCTATAGAGCAAAACTTCCCTGGGAACAGTGATTAAAATATAAAAAAAAAGAGAGACTACAGTTAGCAAATGATCAAAGTTAGAAGTCTTAAGTCTTCTTTGCCTTTCTTATGTGTATTTTCCAGTATACAAATGGTTTTACAGAAAACAGTCACCACTCAGAGCAAACAGTTTTCTTTGGATTAGGAAAATTAATGAGTACATAGAAATCTACCATTATTCTCTCTGAGCGATTTTATCCCTGTGGGTTATGGAATTATTGGTTTTGGCTCTTGAATTTCTAACTAGAATCTTCTTCCTGTAAACTGTATAAGTTTATCAGAACAGCATAAAGTTACGCATTGCATGCCCTCTGGAGAAAAGAAGGAATGATCTTTCCCAACAAGGACAAGAGTGGTAATGAAAATCGAATGTGAAGTAATCAAACCCATGGCAGTGCATTTTCTAGGGAAACATTTCATTATTTAAGTTAAAACTTTGTCTAATGAACTGTCAGGGCCATAATTTAGTACATAACAGAATTTAATCTTGGAATACTATCCAGAGACACTTTGAGTAATAAAATATTTGAGTTTTGTATTGAGTTCCGCCTCTTAAAGTAGATGCTTTTATTCATTTATTCAAAACCCTTAATTGAGCACCTATTATATTGTAAAAGTGCTCTCCTCCTCCTGCCTTCACGGAGTGCAGGATCTAAGAGACAGCTGGACAGCACAACCAACAGCAGTAGCACAAAGTGCTTGGAGAGGTGTCTGCCTGGGATTGGATGGGAGCACCTAGAAGAAGCACTAAACCTGGCTTAGAGTAGGGGCTAGAAACATGTTCCTACTTGGGGTTACTTGAAGGATAAGTGGGATATTCCCAGACAGAGAAGAGAAAGGAAGGCTTCCAGACTGAGGGAAGAAGCAGAGACAGATTTGAGAGCTTTTAGAAGGTGAAATAGCACTTGCTGATCAGATGGGGGTGGGCGGGGGGTGATGAGGGAGAGGAAAGTGAGATAAAGAGAAATAAATCAATCTCATTTTCCATATATGCATAACTTCATTAGTACTTACAATCTTCCACGCAAAATATTAGTTAGGCCCTAAGGAAAATATGAAAATGAAGAATATATGGTCGCTGTCCTTACAAAGCTTCAAGTCTAGTTAGTGTGGGGTTGGGGTTGAGGTAAAGGAATACAGGAAGACTTTGTAAAAGCAAACACAATAAAATGTTACAGGTGGCATGACAGAATTCTTAGAGTATTGTTGTTATGCAAGGAAAGGCCCCAAGTCTATCTGGGGATTGAATTAGTACTAATAAAGTTGTTGATTCATGGTACCAGCCCCATTCCTTCCCATGGCTTTTAGAGAACACAGCACTCTTCCCTGCTAATCCCACACTCACTTCTCAAACGATACTGCAGGCACCAACAGCCTATCAGAGTGGCAGATAAGGAAAATCAGTATACTTACCAGCTTGAAGATCCTAGTCTGTGAAGGGAAAGGAAGAGAAAGTGATGTGGGAGTTAAGGTCAAAAATCACGGAGGGAGAAGCCCTGAGATAAGAGGCTCAGGTGACACAGGTTCTCTCTCCCCTAACAGGGGGAGGAGTCTTGGAGGGAGGAGCAGAGGGGCCAGGAAGATCTTCAAATGGGAGGGCTAGCTGTCTTGGCCCATACCAGCCAAGGGTCCATTTGGTCTCTGGAAGGTAATAGGTAAAGGGCACCAT
>JAQZBX010064748.1:0-16428 GCA_029593785.1 Cabassous unicinctus | reverse complement strand
TGTTGTGACCGTCTTTCTTAGCTCAGGTGCTGCTGTATATATGAAGCCGATTTCCAAGTCACCCACAAGTCAGGACTTGATCACATCTGTGTTTTATTCTATAGTCCCTCCTTTCTTGAATCCTATAATCTATAGTCTTAGAAACAAGCAGATAAAGGAGGCTTTAAGGAGAATTATCGGCAGAAAGATTTAAATGGGAAAATGATAGGATAATTAATTTGAGACCTACCCACTTTAATAAGGTGAGTTGAAAGTGCCTCAAAGTTAAACTTCTTGCCTTTTTCCAACTTTAAGGTACATGACTTGAATTTTCAGAGACAGTCATTGTATTATATGTCTGCATAGTAACAACATAATTATATTTTATTTAGAGATTTCTCCTTCAAAACTGAACATTCTAGGATTCCTGAAATATCACTGCATAAGTCTTGTATATTTTGTCAATTACTTCTGTTTCAATTGATTTTCCTTCAAACTTATAGAGTTCTAGAAAATATAAACTATACAATAACTTTACAAAGACTTTTTTGCACTTACAAGAGTCAAAGACAGTCATTCATTCCTCGTGTGGTTAAAATGATTCTTAATATATATTTTAACATCTGAAATCTGGGCATAAAATTAAATGAAAGTTTTTTTTTCTTAAAAAAGTAAGTATCTGAAAAGATGTCACTGGTAATTATGAATGAAGATACCTTTCCCTGTATTTCGTAATGTGGAAGAAGAAATTTTAAATAAGAATAACTTTTGTTCAAAAGAATCATGCATATGATTCACCAACACACCACACTGTAGTGGAATATTTGTTACAGATTATGAGATAATATCATCAGACTATTACCACCAACCATGGTCCATAGAGTACATTTGGCATAATTTTTCCATACACCCCCCATTATCAACACAGTATATCTTTGACATTGATGCAAGAATATTACAGTTTTGCTGTTAATCACAGGCTATAGGTCATACGATTGTATTTTCCCATGTTTCTCCACATTCTCACCCTGCCATAGTGATGTACATCCACTCTAGATCACAGAAGGATTCTCTAGCATCTGTACCTTCAACTGCAGTAAAAAAAAAAATTTACAAAGTTGTAAATCACCGGTCTGTTTAGAAAGTTTAAGATAAAAACTAAATAGTCTTATTATCATTCCAGTGTAGACTTATTACTCTAGCAATGGAAGAACTCTTATCATTGATATTAAGGCAGTGGCCACCAGAGGTTCTGAGGGATGGGAGAGGGAAGAATAGGTGTAATGTAGGGGCATTTTGGGGACATTGAAGTTGTCCTGTATGTCATTGCAGTGACAGATACAGGCCATTATATATTTTGTCATAACCTACAAAATTGCACAAGACAGAGTGTAAACTCTAATGTAAACTATAGTCCATGGTTAGTGGCAATGCTTCAATATGGGTTCATCAATTATAACAAATGTACCACACTAATGAAGGGTGTGGGAAAGTGTGGGAGGGAGTGGGAGTGGGGCATATGGGAATCCCTTATATTTTTTATGTAACATTTATGTAATCTAAAGCTTCTTTAAAAATAAAAAATAATGAAAAAAAAAAAACTCTTTCTTAACAGGTTTTAAGTTCTCCATACAAAGAAGACAAATGTGAGGTAAATATTTCCTATTTCCAACTTATGACACTTTCAAGTCCACCTCTCAACTTATTAAGATGATGAAATGATCTATTCCTATTGCATGTTTTAAATGTGTCTCATGTATTAGGGCCTATAACCCATATAGTAATGCTTGAGTTCAGAGCAGCTCTCTCTAATGGCTGAGAAATATCTTGCTATATTGGATAAACAACATTCCAAAAAATATTTATCTTCACATATAAACATTAAAATGTTACTGTGTTCAGGTTTGTAAATTGGGACCTTGACTGTCACTCATTAAAATAGGCACTGCCTCTTATGCTATTTCTAAGACTCCTATTATCATAGAGCACTAATAGGTGGTTACCATGGAATTATAATATTTTCAAATTATGATGTTTTCTGCATTCTTTTGTTATATACCGTTTGCATTAAAGTCATATGAAGCATATTCCATCATATATGAGTGGACATTTATATATTATCTCTACTTGTAATTGTAGAATGTATTGTGATTGAAATGGGAAATTTTAGTTTGTGTAAATACTGCTAGTTACAAATTAAATAAATAAAAACAACAACAAAAATGTACTCAACACAGTGAACACTGATGTAAACTATGGGGTATAGTAATAGTATAATTACAATAATATATTTCCCTGAGTTATAGCAAGGTACCACAGTAAGGCAGGTGTTAATAATATCATGTTTTATGAGAACTCTGTATTGTCTCTATGATTTTCTTGTAAACCTACAACTTATATAATTAAATATAAAAGAACATTACCAGAAACCAAAAAAGTAATATTATGTAGCAGGTATATATAAACAATAATATAATGTACAATCCAAATTGGTGATCAATGCCTTAAAGCAAATAGTCATCATTTCCTTTAGAATTTAGAGAGCTTAAATTGAAATATTTTTGTAAATGAGATATCATAACATTTGCACACACATAATTGTATAACATGGCAATTCCAAAATTATTTAGATTGGGGAATGAACATTGGACTAAAATAGACTTATTATTATTCTACCATAGTCTTATTATTATTCTAACAATGGAAAAATTCTTGTCATTGATATAAAGGCAATGGACACCAGAGGTTCTGAGGGGAGGGAGAGAGAAGAATAACATGGGGGCATTTTCAAGACGTTGGAATTGTAATGCATGACATTGCAATGATGGATATAGGCCATAATATATTTTGTCATAACTTAGAAAATTATGCATAAACTGTACTATAAACTATAATCCATGGTTAGTGGCAATGCTTCAATATGTGTTCATCAATTATAACCAATGTAGCAAAATAATGAAGGATGTGGTTAATGTGGAAAAATGTGGGAGGGGTAAGGAATGGGGCATATGAGAATTCCCTCTATTTTTTTATGTAGTATTTATGTAATGTAAAGTACCTTTAAAAAATAAAAATTAAATGTATTAAAAATAAAGAAATGTATCATAAAGTTTAAGATTTGTCTCACTAAAACTGATGGAACAAAGTAGAAAGTTAGAATTAATACAAGATTTGAGTATGTAATTTACTAACTTGCCCAAATTAACACTCATAGGACACTATTCCATAAATGTGCAAAATATAGTTTCTTTAGAAATACACATTGGTAATTTACTAAAATGGATCCTATTCTGGACCATAAGGATGACTGCATGAAGTTCAAAACCCTGAACCTGTACATAATATGCTCTTTGAACTCAGGTATTAAAACAAGAAGGCAGTATTGAAATCTCTGAGTAAATTACTCAAATTTCCATATCTCCTAGCAGTCCTATCAGTTTGATTTATGCATTTTGTTTTTTTTTTTTAAAGACGTTATTTATTTATTTATTTCCCTACCCACCCCCTCATTGTTTTGTGCTTGCTGTCTGGTCTCTGTGTATTCTTCTGTGTCTGGCTGTCTTCTCTTTAGGTGGCACTGGGAACCGATCCTGGGACTTTCCAGAGTGGAAAGAGGCTGCTCAGTCTCTTGAGCCACCTCAGCTCCCTGGTCTGCTGCATCTCTTATTGTCTCTCCTCAGTGTCTCTTTTTTGTTGCATCATCTTGCTGTGCTATCTCACCACATGGGCCAGTACTCGGCATGGGCCAGCTCACCATGCAGACAAGTTTGCTTTTCACCTGGAGGTCCCAGGAATCGAACCATGACCTCATATATGGTAGATGGGATCCCAATCAGTTGAACCACATCTGATTCCCAGCTTTATGCATTTTGAAGACTTTTTTTTTTTTTTTTGGTGAGTTAAATTAAGTACTTCTATGTCATCTTAATTAATTAACTATTTTATTAATATGAAATAACATTCTTTATTCCTGGTATTTGCTTTACAGTTTACATTTTCTTTTGTTAATCTAAACACTACACATTTTAAAAGTTTGGGTTAGCGTGCATAACTTTATGTGTTCTTTTACATTTACCCAGTTTGGACTTTTATATTGACGTTAATTTCTTGAAGGCAGCATAGATTTGGGACTCATTTTAGAATCCTATCACAGATTCTCTGCTTTTTAATTGTGGTGTTTTATTCTTTAAATCTGTTGTATGTATTGATGTTTTAAACTATTAAAATCTATTTGATAGTTCTTTTATTTTCTTTTAGTTCCATCTATTCTTTGTTCTCTCCGATATATTTTTTGGCTTTACATGGACTAAGGATATTTTATCTTCTTACTCACATTTAGCTTTATATATATATATTTTTTTCACATATTATTTTCTAAAGTTGTTGATTTTGAGATTATATTATACATAAATTACCTTATCTCAGTCTACTTTTGTTTGATAATATATCATTTTACATATAAGTGGAAAGAAAAGCTATCTGTTTTTCCTGATATTTTTCAGCATTTCTAGTGCTCTTCATTCCTTTGTGTAGGTCCATATTTTCTATTAATATCCATATATTTTTTCCTCAAACCTTTCCTTTAACATTTTTACATCATGGATCTTGTGGTGATGAATAATTCCCACTTTTGTATGATTTGATGCCCTTTAATGTATTTTCATTTTTTGAATGTAATTCTGTATAAGTTTTTTTATGTTCTTGGCCTGTGATAATTCTGCCATTATAATTATCTTTGTTTCTCCACTTATAATGAAACCTCCTTAACTTTTCCTGGAAGCTATCTGTTTCCAAAACAAGGGTAAGACTGTTGTAAGGTAGACATTTCCCTTTCAGAAGGAAGAAGTTGGAAGGAAAACAGAGGCCATGGTTCCCAAACAAGTAAAAAGAGTGGAGGTGGGGGAGGAATGCAACTATGGACTTAAGTAGATTTATGATTATTCTAGCAGCGGAAGATCTTTTATCAATGATATAAAGAAAGTGACCACCAGAGGTTCTGAGGGGAGTGAGAGGGAAGAATAGGTGTAACATGGAGTAGTTTCTGGACATTGGAATTGTCCTGTATGACATTGCAATGATGGATACAGGCCATCATACACTTTGTTGAAACCTGTAAAATTGTGTGCTGTAAACTGTAAACTATGATGTAAACATATAGTCCATGGTTAGTAGCAATGGTAAATATGTGTTCATCAATTGTAACAAATGTACCACACTAATGAAAAATGTTGATTCTCTGAGAAAGTGTGAGAGGGGAAGGGGTAGGGTATATGGAAATCCCCTTTAATTTTTTTTTCCACTTTTAAAAAATTTATTGAAGTATATCACTCATACATGAACATACATAAGCAGTAAGTGTATAGCAATAGCTATGATCTTACAAAACAAACATACATAACACCATACAGGGCTCTCATGCCTCACACTACCACCAATACCTTGCATTGTTGTTAAACAATTTTAACTAATGATTAAAGAGCATCCTCAAAATATTGCTACTAACCAAAGTGATTTCCCCCAAATCACCCTATTATTATTATTTTTATATCATTTATACGTGAACATACATAAACAATAAGTGTATAGTAAAAGTTGTAAACTTTCAAAGCAAACATTCGTAACATCATACATGGGTCCCTTACATCAACCCTACATCAACATCTTGCATTGTTGTGAGACATTTGTTACAAGTTATGAAAGAATATTGTCAAACTCTTACTGCTAATTATAGGCCTTATCCTGCATTCAGTGCATCTTTCCCCCAACATAACTTATTACTACTTTTCAAACATATATTTTATGACAGAAGTTGTAAACCTACAAAACAATCATACACATGTGTAGAATTCCCAAACAACATCCCTCTATCAACACACCACACTGTGGTGGAACATCTGCCACAGATTATGAGATAATATCATCAGACCACTAAAAGGTCTGCAGCATGCATAAAGCACACATCTTCCATACTCCCCCATTATCAACACAGTACATCTTTGTCATAGATGCAGGAATATTACATGATTACTGTTAACCACAGTTCACTCCAGTTGTATTTGTCCCATGCGTCTCCAAATTCCCACCACCCTGCAATAGTCATGTACATCTGCTCTAGCTCACAAAGGACACTCTTGCATCTATACCATCAACCACAATTCACATCCACCTCTGGGTTTACTGTGCTGTTCAGTCCCTAGATTATTCTCTAGCTTTCTGTCAATTGTCATTTACATCCCTAGACTACCTTTTTCACCAAATCCCCATTTATAAACCAGCTGTAACTCACTATAAAGTGTTACCATCAACTCTGTACATTTCCACACTTTTACAGTAAAGCTAATTAAAGCTTCTACATACATTATCAGTAGTCCATCTCAGTCCTCCTCTTATCTCCTTTAAGAATCCACCACCTACCACCAGGTCTTGAAGATACTTTCTGACATTTTCTTCTAGAAGCTTTATGGTTCTTGCTTTTATATTAAGGTTTTTTAAATTCATTTTGGGTCAATTTTTGTATAAAATGTGACAAAGGAATCCTCTTTCCTTCTTTTGCTATGGATATCCAGTTTTCTCAGCATCATTTGTAGAATGGACTGTTCTGACTGAGCTGGGTGGGTTTGACAGGCTAGTCAAAAATCACTTGACCATAGATGTGAAGGTCTCTTTCTGAACCATCAATTCAGTTGTATTGTTCTATGTGTCTGTCTTTATGCAAAGACCATGCTGTTTTTACCACTGTAGCTTGGTAATGTGATTTAAAGTTCAGAAACGAGAGTCCTACAACTTCACTTTTCCATTTCAATATGTTTCTGGCTATTCAGGACCCCTTACCCTTCCAAATAAATTTAATAATCATGTTTTCCATTTATTTAAAAATGCTGGTGGAATTTTTATTGGGATTGCACTGAATCTTTATATCAATTTGAGTAGAATTGATATCTTAATGATATTTAGTCTTCCACTCTATGAGCATGGAATTTTCTTACAATTATTGAGGACTTTTTAAATTTTCTTTTAACAATGAATTGTAGTTTTCTGAATACAAGTGATCTACAACTTTGGTTAGGTTTATTCTTAAATATTTGGGTTTTATCTATCATATTTTATTTCACCACTCTTTTGACACTTTTAGTTACTTTTATTGATATAATCTTCCTTTCTAGACTCTCTTCCAGGCCTCTCTCTCCCGTCTTTTATTTTCAGTCTGTAGCACACCCTTTAGTATTTCCTGCAAAGCAGGTCTCTTGGTTACAAACTCTTTCAGTTTCTGTTTATCTGTGAATATTCTAAACTTGTTCTCATTTTTGAAAGAAAATTTTGTTGGATATAAGCTCCTTGGCTGGAAGTTTTTTCTCTTGCAGTATCTTAAATATATCATACCACTGTCTTCTTACATCCATGGTTTCTGGTGAGAAATCAGCACTTAATCTTATTGGTATCCCTTATATGTTATGCACTGCTTTTCTCTTGCTGCTTTCAGAATTCTGTCTGCGTCTTTGGCATTTGACATTCTGATTAGTATGTGTCTTGGAGTTGGTCTATTTGGAATTTTTTGGTTGGGAGTACATTGTGATTCTTGGACATGGTTATCTATGTTCTTCAATAGGGTTAGGAAATTTTCTACCATTATTTCTTCAAATATTCCTTCTGCCCCCTTTCCCTTCTCTTTTCCTTCTGGGACACCCATGGCATGTATGTTTGCACTACTCTTACTGTCGTTTAGTTCCCTGAGAACTTGTTCAAGTTTTTCCAATTTTTCTTCATCTGTTCTTTTGTATGTTCACTTTCAGAGGCAATTCCTTCAAGCTCACCAATCTTTTTATCTTCATCCTCAAATCTGCTGTTATATGATCCCAGTGTATTTTTTGTTTCATTTATCACACCTTTCATTCCCATTAGAGCTGCTATTTTTCTATATATGCTTTCAAATTTTTCTTTGTGCTCTTCCAATGTTTTCTTAATATCCTTAGTTTCTTTAGCCATCTCATTGAATTTATTAAGAAGCTTTGTTTGAACAACTATGATTAGTTGTCTCAACTCCTTTATGTCATCTGGAGGCTTATCTTGTTCCTTTAACTGGGCCATAACTCCATGTTTCTTGGTGTGGATTGTAATTTTTTGTTGGTGTCTTGGCATCTGGCTTACTAGAGTATTTATTCTGGGTGCATTTTTTCTCTTTAGTTAAGGGTTTCTTGTCCTTTCTCTCTTCCTGGTTGTGTAGTAGGAGCCAAGGAAGTAGTTGGTGCTATAAGCTGTGGAGGCTTAAGCTGCCCTCAGTGCCCCAAGGACCAACTTTCTCCTTCCTCAGGGATAGGGACAGAAGCACAGCTGTGTGGAATCATCCAAGTTGGGCAGGCCTAGACTGTAGTTGCCCAGAGAGACTGGTAAAGTTTCACACCCCTTTCTCCCCTACCTGAAGTGTGGATGGAGCTGCAGGTGTGGGCAGCAATCTTTGCAGTGCAGATCCAAGATGACTGCAGTTGCTCAGGTAGGCTTCTGATTATTCACTCTATGCCAGCCAAATTTGCCCACAGTTACCTGAATAAGCTGTTGCAGGGCCTGCCAGTTTCCTCCATGCTAGAGGTGGGGCTGAAGCCTGGGCAACGGCTGCAGGCCAACTGGGTGAAAGAAACCAGTCCCTAATGACACTGTGGTTTTCAGTCAGCCTGGCTTCCCCTCATGCTGGGGGTGGAGTCAAAATGGTGGCTACTGGCCTCCTTCTGACTTGGACAGCTTGAAAGTTCAACTGTTCTTATGGTTATATTTTAGCAAGCCGAACTGACAAATCAGTAGCTGACATTGATGGCCAACCAACCGTCTCTTCCTCCCTTGTTTCTGGGAAAAGGAGTTTCAAATTCCTGCCACAGAATAGCTCCTGGGGTGGCTTGTAGCCCAAAGTAGGATGATCACCGGCCTCCACGGTGTGGCCTGTTATTTTCCAGAGAGGCTGGTGCAGCTCCCCCCAGCTTCTTCTCTGTCCGAGGTGGGCCGGGGCTTAGGCTGGAGTGGCCACCTGATCTAGATGGAAAGAAGCCGGTCCCTATCAACATTGTGATTTTCAGTCAGCCCCACTTCCCCTCGTGTCAGGTGGCTACTGGCCTCTTTCTGACTTGGACAGGTTCAAACGTTAGCAGTTCTTAGGGCTATATTTTAGCTTGCCAAATTTACTAATCAGTGACTGAAGTTGGTGCCCAACTGTCTCTTCCTCCCCCATTTTTGGGAAGTGGAGCTTCAAATTCCAGCAGCAGAACAGCTCCTGAGGCCACTTGTGCCTCTAGTGAAGGATGGGACCCGGCCTCCTCAGCATGCAGTGCTCTACTTATGAATCTTCTCTGCAGATGGGCGTTTTCCTCCTTCTACTCTTTTAAGGATGTTGTAGGATGCTCTTCTGGTCTCCTGCAGCTCCCAAACAAGTCCTTTAGTTAGCTTTGGGTGATTATTACCTACCCTGTAGCAGGAACGGATTCTAGGAGCATCTTACTTTGCTGTCATCTTGCTGGTTGTCTCTCGAATCCCCTTTATTTTTTGATGTAACATTTGTGTAATCTAAAGCTACTTTAAAAATTAAAAAAATATAAAAATTTAAAAAGCCAACAGGCAAACTTCATTCTTTCCCTAGGTCTGAATTAGCTGTGGTTTATAGCTTTGTACTCTGGGCCTGTTGTAGCAGCAGCCCCACAATTCCTAAGCACTGGTACAGTGACCTTGCTCATCGCAAACACTGAGAGGTAAGCCCCTCTGTCTGCAGGAACCTGGGCAGAAGGCCTGCCATTCCAAACCCTGAGACACAAGTCCTGCCCTATCCACGTGCTGCATGGAATATCCTCTCTCTCAACCTGAATAAATCTCTTCTTCCCTAAACTCTTCTTCCATCATTCTCCCATGACCTTTTTCTCTCATTTCTACTATTACAATCTCTAATTCTAGGCTGGTAATGTTTCTGGATATTAGATCATATTCCCCATATAGCTATGTTCAAGTTATAATTTGCATTCCGACGAGCGTGAATCATTTGTACTTAGAACCTTTGAAGATATTATTATTAAGGTGTGAAATCATTAGTGAATAGATTATTTGAATATCTTATTCAGATTAGGCCAAATTGAATCAGGCTAAGTCTTAATTCATGTGACTAGAGTCCATATTTTCAAAAGAAATTCAGCGGCTGTCAGTCAGTATTGATCATGTAATATGCAATTTTTTTAAAATAAATTTTTATTCTGGGAACACACATATAACCTAAAATTTCCTATTTATCCAGTTTCAAAATACAATACAGTTGTGACAATACATTCACAATATTGTGCTACCATCACCACCATCCATGGCCAAAACCTTTCCATCTCCCCAAACAGAAACTCTTTACCACTGAAGCATTAACTCTTCATTCCATTCCAACAGTTTTTTGGTTTCGTTGGATGAATTTTTATAAATATCTATTAGGTCTAGTGGGTTTATAGTACCATTGAAGTCTATTTCATTACAGACATTGTGTCTAAATATTCTATCCATTATTGAATATAATGTAGTGAAGTCTGATACTATTAATGTAGAGTGGTTTATCACTCTATTCATATCTGTAGATTTTATGTCTTCTTGATGAATTGACCACTTTTTCATGATATAGTGTTCTCCTTTGTCCATTGTAAGAACGTTTTATATACATCTATTTTATATGATATACATATATCCATACATATATACACCAGCTCTCTTTCAGTTAATGGAGCTGGCCTCAGTTTCTGTCAGCTAGAAACATCATCTTCTGGGCTCCCACTAGTATACATTTGTATGTAAAGAGCCAGTGGAATGTGAATATTCTCACTGACCTGATTTTGTAATAATCAGGGTAGGCTAAACATTTACTGTATTAGAAACCATGCATGCATCCCCAGACCTAGTTTTTCTCCCTAGGTCTGGTTTTTAGAATGCTGGTGATTAACTAAGCCTGATTTATTATATGACCATCCTGTATGGGAAAAGACTGTAACTCTTGGTATCTATGGTCAACCTTAAGAGATATAGCAGGGGGACAGATGTGACTCGGGTGGTTGGGCAACCATCTCCCACATGGAGGGACCTGGGTTTGATCCCTGGGTCCTCCTGGTAAAAATAAAAAAAAGAAAAATATACAAGGCGCATGGGCCACTGGGCCCCGTGTGCAAGTGCACTGCCAGGCCCAGTGCGCAGGTGTGCCACCAGGCCCCATGTGCGAGTGCACCACCAGGCTCTGCAACCATGAAGCAAGATGATGACATAACAGGAGAGTGACCCAAGGTCTAGACACACTGAAAAACCAGGAACTGAGGTGGCACAGGCAGTAGGATGCGTCTCTCTCAGATCGGAGATTCCAGGGATCATATCCCAGTGGAGACAGGAGGAGAAGGATAAGAAGAGAGGGCAGGAAATGGACACAGAGAGTTGCCCAGTGAATGGACACAGAAGCAGCAAAAATGGGTGGTGGGGGGATAAAAATGGATAAAAGTAAGTAAATAAATAAATCCTTTAATGAAATGTATAGGGAAGGAAGATACAGACTATAGTTATTGGTAACACTTTGACGATGCTCTTTCATGATTTGTTAGCAAATGTTTCACAACAATGAAGGTTGTTTGGGGCAGGGGTGATGTTTGGGAGTCCTGTATGATGTTATGCATCTTTGTTTTGTAAGTTCATGATGTTTACTGAACACTTATAATTTATGTATGTTCATGTATAAATTATAAACTTTAATAAATTGTTTAAAGATTTTTAAAAAAGAGCCAGTTGACCTTCTTTGTTTGTTGTTTAGCTGTTTTTGCATATTTTCCATTAGTTCATTGATTTTTTTGTCTTTTGCTATTTGTTCCCAATGTGTCTTATATGATTTTTTCTTTATTCCCTCCATTAATAACCTTTGTTTTTAATTGTTTTTTTCATCGTGGACAATTTTGACTTTGTCTCATTGCCTTTCCAAACTTATTTTTAGGAATTTTCTGGATGATCACATCTAAATATGTGACCATCAACAAGACTTTAAATCATCATTTCACTTACTTGTGTTGTAAATCATATAGGAAAAAAGACGAGTAACTTTTTAATAAGAGGACCTATATTCCAGTTTATCCACAAAAGCAATAATACTAGCTTTTAAATTTCTCTATACAGTTGCCTAATCCAGTGTTCTGTGGTTCTTCTTGTGGCTTCAAATTAATGTCTAATGTCCTTTTATTTAGCATCAAAGAGTTCCTTTAGCATTTGCGTGTGGGACAGGATTACTAGTGCTAGAATTGCTCAAGTCTTGTTTTCTTGGATTGTCTTCATATTGCCTTCATTTTTGAAGTAGAGTTCTGCTAAATACAGATTTCTTGGTTCACTTATTTTTCTTTTAATACTTTAAATACATCATCTATCAGCTTTCTGATGCTCATTTTATCTGATGCAGATCAGCTATTTATATAATGGATCCATTGCATTTGACGAGTCACTGTTTTCTTACTGCTCTCAAGTTTCTTTGATTTTGACTCTCAACCATTTGATTACAATAAATCTTATTACTGAAATCTGAGGTCATTCTACTTTAGATCATCTTTGATTTCACCATGTCTTTCATCAAGTTCAGTAATATTTTGAACATTATTTCTTCAAATACTCCTTTGGCCTCTTTCTCTTTATGCTCTCCTTTTGGGGTTCCTGTATGTGTATGTTGGTAGGCTTGTGGTTTTCCACAAGTCTCTTGGGATCTTTTTTTCTTTTGTCTATCCTTTTTTTGTATGTTCTTCAGACTGTATTATTTAAATGACCTATATTTCAGTTGGCTGATTCTTAAGACTGCTCAAATATGATTTTGTGCCACTTTAGAGAATCTTTCATTTTATTTATTGCACCTTTCAGCTTCAGAATTTGTTGTTCATTTCATTTTATAATTTTTGTCTCTTTACTGATTACCTCTATTTATAAAATGCTGCTCTCCAGGGTTCCTTTAGTTCATGGTCCATTATGTTTGATACCTCTTTGAGAATATGTAACATAGTTAAAGTCTTTCCTAAAGGACGATTTCTTTTAATTACACTTTTCTTCCTGTGGATGGAGCATAATTTCTTGTTTCTTTCCATGCTTCATAATTTTTTGTTGTTGAAAACTGAATGTTGTGACTATTGTACTGTGGTAATAATAGGTATCAAATGCATTCTCCTCCTTGGACTTTGTCTTGGTTGCTTGTTATGGGCTGTTATGGTATTTTTTGTCTTCCCTACACTTTATATAATAACTATATTCTTTGTTGTTTTTGGTCTCTGGATCTGTTATTTTAGCTTGTGTTCAGCTAGTGGTTTGACAGAGATTTCTTTTTACACTTAGAGCCAAGGGCTTAAAAAAGCAGGGAAAAGAAATAAAAAACTCTCCTGGTCTGCACAAATTGGCTTTCTTGGTACACTCTTTCAAATTTAGCCAGGGTGTCTAAAACCCTGTCCTGGCCTTCAGTTTTGTTTGTGCTGAGGTTAAATATCAACAGAAGAGACAGTTCCGGTTCTTCACAGGTCTTTCTCAGCATGCACCCCTAGGATTTTGTGTGGCTTTCTAGATTCCCTGTTATATGTGGGAATATTTGTAACACTTTCCCCAACTTCTTTTTCCAGGATTCAGGCTTATCGTGCTTTGCCCAAACTCTAATCTATTTCCCTAGTCATTAACATAGTGTTCATTTGTCTTTTCAATATTTTGAGTATTTCATTCCACATAGCTTCTCTCCTTGAGAGAGGTCCAAGTTAGATGCTGCAAAGGTGAGTACCTTGCAATACTTCTTCAGGTAAGCCCTAACAGACCAAAACAGTCACACACAATTCTATGAGTGAAGTTCCACCCAGCTCACTCTGGAATCAGGTATCCACATGGAGATGTTGGGCTACCACCCTGAAGATTGCCACCACACATGATCAAGGGTTAAAATAAGGTCAAGTTAACATGTCATAAGCTCTCCAACCATTTAGGTATGAATATTGGAAGAGTTGTAGGCTTAGAGGAAAATCATGCAAAAAGTACAGAATTCCCATATTCTCCCAAACAAACTCAGTTTTCCTTATTATTAACATTTTGAATTACTGTGGTAAATATGTTACAATAAAGGAAATAATATTATTATACCATAATTATAATATTATCAATATTCCATAGTTTACATTATGGTTCACTGTTTGTGTTGTACTTTAGTATGGCTTTATACACATTTTTATTCCAGCAGCATATATACACCTAAATTTTCCACTTTTAACTACACATAAATATATAATTCAGTGGTATTAATTACACAGTCACAATGTTGTGCTATGACCACCACCTTCCACTACTAAAATTTTTCCATCAATCCTAACAGAAATTCTGTAGCAATTAAGCATTAACTCACCATTCCTTACCCCCATCTCAGCCCATTGTAATCTGTATTCCAATTTCTGACTCCATGAATATGCCTATTGTAATTATTTAATTCAGTCCTCCAGCAGTTTTAAAATTGTTCTTTATGATAGTAATTATAGGTTTACAGAAAAATCATGCAGAAGTTAAGGAATTTCCATTAATCCCCCTTCACACATTCACTTTTCCCTATGGTTAAAAATTTTGGTGTCTTATTTTGTTACAGTACATGAAATATATTATAATTCTACTATTATCTGTAGACCACTGTTTACATTAGGATTGACTCTTTGTGTTATGCAGTTCTGTGTTTTTCTGTGATAAATCATATAAAACCTGAAATTTACCTTTTTATTCCTTTTCAAATGTACAATTGAGCAATTGCTTGCTATTAATTATGTTCACAAACTTGTGCCTCCATCACTGTCCAATACTGCCAAGTCTTTTCCATTATCCCAATTAGAAAGTCTGTATCAATTAAACATTAACTTCTCATTGCCTTCTCCCACCCTGCCCCTGTAAACTGCATTCTAGATTTTGACATAATTTTTTTCAGATTCTGCTTATTTCCTATGACTGAGACCACACAATATTTGCAAGTTTCTCTCTGACTTATTTCTTTCACCATGTTGTCTTCAAAGTTCATCCATGTTGTAGCATAAATCAGAACATTTTTATGACTACATAATACTCCATTGTAGTATATGCTGCATTTCCTTTATTCATTCATCTGTTCATGGCATTTGGTTTATTTCCACCTTATAGTCATTGTGAATAATGATACTATGAACATCTGTGTGCAAATATCTGTTTCAGTCCCTGCTTTCCATTCATTTGAATGTACGTAGAGAAGTGGGACTGCCAGGTAAGGAAATTTCATATTTAGCTTTCGGAGTCTACCATCATTTTCATGTTGACTTTTTCTGGTTTCAACATTTACTTTGTTGCTGTAAACATTTGACTATTTTTCACTGCAAGTAGATTTTGACAGTTTTCTGGTTTGCCTGCTGCTTTTGCATAGGGAAAGGCCCTTGGAACGCCATGCTCCACCCTGTGGTAGACACCATACCCTGATTTTCCATTTGCTTTATATGTTGCAGGAAAAAATTCATGAATGAAAAAAATGCTGTTTAAAACTGCACTAAACTTAACATATATGTAGAAATAAATCTGATGAAAATTATACATTTATTCAAGAAAACAAGAATATATTTATGAAAAAATTACAGAAAACTTAAAATTAGAGTGGTATATCCAATTCAAGGAGAAAAACATGCCATGTTGTTAAAATATAAAACACAGACAGAACTTTCAGAAAAAATTAGATAGGAGAGAGGTTTCCTGATTTGGCATAAGCAAGGATTTCTTAATTATGTTTGAAAGGCAATGAACATAAAATAAAAACTAATAAATTTGGACCAAAAATTAAAATTAATTATTTCTGTTCATTAAATGACATCATTAACAGAGATATAAAGCAAGTAAAATCGTTTTCATAAGTCTTAATAATATAGCTTACAGAACACCCATATCCAGCATATGAAAATCTCCTACAAAATTTCCAATTGAAAATGCATAAAAGTATTGAAAAGTTATTTCACCAAAGAAGATATGTATTTACTCAATAGGCATATGAATGATACTGAAAATGATTACTTATCTTGAAAAATGCAAGTTAATACCATTGTGATATATAATTACAGAGAGGCGGCAAGATGGCATCGGCTTAGGAGGTCAACTGTGAACAGCTCCCAGATCACGGCAGATCGTGGACGGGGTGCGGCACGGGGGTCTGTGCTGTGCACATGTGGAGTAAGAAGCTTGGGACATCTATCTAGACAGATCGACGATGTGGACTGAACCATAGAGATTTGTGAGTTTTAAACCTGCCTGTGGTGGTTAACAAAGTCTGTTGACCCACACCCTTACAGGGGAAAAAAAAAAAGCCAGTTGGAAGCGTGACTCTCGTCTGTCCGGTAACTGGGTGACCCAACCCGGTGGGAGGGGGTATTTTCTGAGGGGGGAGCTCTGGTAAGAGAGCTTTATTGTCTGGGGATTTGG
>JAQZBX010064747.1:0-16439 GCA_029593785.1 Cabassous unicinctus | reverse complement strand
GCCAGAGTGTTAGCAGCTACTTAACCTGGCACCAGCAGAAAACAGGACAGCTCCTAAACTGCTCATCTATTATGCATCCAACTGGCCATCTGGGGTCCCTGATTGATTCAGTGGCAGTGGGTCTTGGACAGATTTCACTCTCGTCATCAGCAGATTCCAGGCTGAAGATGTGGGAGATTATTATTATTAGCAGGAGAACAACCTTCCTACCATAGTGCTTCAGCCTCAAGGACATACCTCCTCCCAGGGCTGTAGGGCAGTGAGCCCTGCAACACCAGCTGCTTCCTGCTCACACAGACCTGAATTCTGCTCCATCCATCTGTCTGAGAAATTGCATTTTCAAGGGGATTGTATCGTAGACACTTCCGTTTTTTTGCATGGGCATATCAAATGACAGGGCAAACAAATTTCTATCTCTTACTCTCTAGGCAAGGGTACTGTAAGGTCTTCACCCTGGTGGATTGATTCTCTCTTCAATGTGCCTCCTTAATGCTGAAAAATTTTCCATCTTGATTCCTTATACTTTCAATATCTTTCCTTCTTCCCCATCATCTTCCAACTCTGGTCCTTCCCAAGGTTAAATCTTTGATCATCTTCAAAACTTCCTCATAGAAGGTCATCTTCTTCTCTTACTCTTTCTTCGAAGGACCCTGTTTCCATCCAAGCCTCTCTTCAAGGTGTCACAAAAGGTCATTTGATTTGCTACTCTACCTTCTTTTATTTTTTATTAGATAATTATTTCATTTAATATTGTTATCAAATAATAATTGTGAATGCCTTTAATATGCATACTCCTGAAGAATGCTTATAGGGGATGATGCTTATTCATTGAAATATGTTGATTTTAATTTGGATATAAAATTTTCCACTGACCTACCTATTTCTGTGATTGTCACCCTTTTTCTATAGTTCTCTTATAAAACGGTTGAACCATAAAACTCTTGAGAAGTTCAATGTTTTCTGTATTGTTATAAGATATGGGTTTCCTGTACCATATTCCCCTATGTTTAAAAAGACCCATATAAAGTTTATTTTTTTACAACATTGCCAAATACTTTATGTTCCATTTGTGTGAAAAAGAAAAATAATATGAAAAGGAATATGTATATTTGATGGTATGAAGCATTAAGGACCTCAGTAAAATATGATCTTAAAGTTAATCCATTCTTTGGGTGTAACCTATCGTAGGTGGAACCTTCTAAGTAGGTTGCTTCAGTTAATGCCTGGCCCACTTTGGGTCTCAATCCCTTTACTGGAGTCTTTTATAAGAGAACAAAATTCAGAGAAAGAAAGAGAAAGCCATGGCAGCAGGAATCTGAAAGCAATGAAACCTAGAAGAGGAGGAAAAACAAGCAGATTCTACCAAGTGCCTTGCTATGTAACAGGCATCGCTGGGAACCGGTCTTCAGGAAGAAAACATCCCCTGATGATGCCAGGATTTAGGCATTTTTTTCAGCCTCAAAATTGTAAGCTTGCAAGTTAATAAATACCTATTGTGAAAGCCAACCCATTTCAATTGCCAGGCAAACTAGAACAATCTATATTTAAATATTCATAGAATAACTAAAAGTCTCCCTCCTTTTGTAAAGCCCTTTTTTCTTTTCTCCATCTCTTTCAGTCATTCTCATTCTTTCAAAGGCAACTCTTATTCTTTAGCTTTACCCTTCTAGAAATATGTGACAACTTCTCTCCTGAACTTTTTCATGAACTTTTAATTTCCTCTATAATAACCACTTGGCACAGAAAGAGTTCATAATTCTTAAGTCTGCTGTAACCTGAACACTTTGGATAACTTTAAATTATCTCATTAATGTCAGTGTAAAAGTGGAAAAACTTCAGACATTCTAGTGTTATTTCTAAACTACTTTGTGAATACATTGGTAATGAAATTAATTTTCACCAAATATCTCATTAAACCTGAGGAGAATATACCAAACACTGACCCACATAAATGCTCGTTACTGCTAGTAATGAGAGGTATTTTAAATCATTGAATGCTTATCATTCATTCACTCAGGAAATATTTATTGAGTGGTAACTCTGTCAATTGCAAAGATCCCTCCTTTCATCGTATTGGGGAGATAAAAAACATGTATATGTGAAATGTAAAATATCTACTATGGCATTTTTAAGTGATAGGAAGAAAAATAAACCAGGGCAGGGGAAGAGATTGTATTGTAAGAATGGATAGCAAATTAAAACAAGATAATTTATCTGTTAGCTAGTGCCAGCTAATATACCATGCCCGAAACCCAGTAGCATAAACCTTAAGCTGTTGAGTTTTTGGTTAGATGTGCAGTCTGTTAACATGGGCAGGCTACACTGATTTGGCTGGCCTTATTCTTGGTTTTCATTAGCTGGAATGTCCCCTGAAGACTGGCTGATCTAGGCCCAATTGTCTTTAATTTCCTTCACATGTCTGTTAGCTGGCCATCAGCCTTGCTTTGGGTTGACTGGACCACATATCTTTTACCACCTGGCAGATTAATTCTAGCTTCTTCTGATGGTTATTTTCAGGCTCCAAAAGAGGAAAAGAAAGTCCGGATCAGAGAGTTTTATACCCCGATGGATCCACTGCCTTTTCCTTTTGCCTTCTTTATTTAAACTTTCCTATTTTGACTCCTTCTCATTCTCCTTCCCTTTTTCTGGTTCCTACTATACTCCAAATATGTTATAAAGATATAATCCTGACTGTCACAGGTTCAGATATTCTCTGGAGATCTTGTTTGTCAGGCTCCCTCCTTACCTACTGAACTCTCTGTCCTGGCAGGCCCTTCTGCTCAGAGTCTCTGATTGTTTGTTTACAGGCCTAGCTCAATGCCTCTGCTCCTTTCTACCTTCTCTTTCTTTTTATAAATATTTTTTTATTTTTTAAAAGATACTTAGATTATATAAATATTGCATAAAAAATATAAGGATTCCCATATGCCCTACTCCCTATACCTTCCACACCCTCCCACATAAACATCCTTCATTATTGTGGCACATTCATTGCTGTTGATAAACGCATCCTGGAGCTTTGCCATTAAGCATGGACCATAGTTCACATTGTAGTCTACACTCTCTCCCACAAAGTTCTGCATGGTATTTGATGATATAAATGGCCTATATCTATAAAAATGGAAGAAATTTCAACATCGATGTGGAGCCAGTGGCCACTGGAGGTTCTGGGGGCAGAGAGAGGTAAAAGTAGTTGTAATACAGGGCCTTTTTCAGGACTAAGGAATTGTCTTGAATGACACTGAATAGGCCATTTATATCATCTACCTTTTGAAAATAAGAGAAAATATTAAAAGATTGAATGGTATCTCTTTCATTCTTTTCCTATTAATGGTCATTCATCAATTTTCTTTCCCTAATTTTAAATATGTGTAAATTCCCCCATGACTCTTTCCCCTCAGTTATCATTTTATACATTTTTTGTACATCTCTGATTCTATCTTCCCGTGAGTCTTTGAGTAAATTACTTAAACTCTCAGTGGCAAGGATTTTTCAAATATAATAATTGTACCTATTTTGTAGTGTCATTGTGAGGCAAAATGATCCTATACACATAAAATGCTATGAGCTGAACCTGATACATAGAAAATACCTGTTTCCTGCGATTGATAGTATTTTCATGTCTTTCAAAAATTATTTTTATCCTCCATTATTCATCAATTATTAATGATTAAATTAGTTTTCTTTGGCTTCTTTAACTAATTAAAAGCAACTTGATGACTAAGAATAACCGAATTCATTTCTCACAGTTTTGGAAGCCAGAAAATTAAAATTGTATCACAAGTATGAAATCAAGGTGTCTGTAAGGCCACACTCCCTCTGGAAGCTCTACCAGCTTTCCTCACCTCTACCAGCCCATAGTGGCTTCAAGAAGTCCTTGTTTTGAAATGACATTATTCCAGCTTACAAGCCCAGCATCTCCAAATGTCTCTGTGATCTGCCCTCACATTGCTTTCTTTCCGTTTGTCTGTTATATATCCTGCCTCCCTTTTATGAGGGATACATGTGATTGCATTTATGCCCCAAACTTAAAATCCATCATAATCTCTCCATCTCAAATTAAATTAAACAAATTTCAAGTATGACTCATATAAGGTAGTATGCATGGGTACCAGGATTTAAGACCAGGTATTTTGAGGCTATTACTCAGTCAATAGTGTGTACCCATCAACCCTGATGATATTCATTTATTCCACACGCAATGTATATTCCTCTCATCCCAAAATGTCCAAACATCTAAACAAATTACAGCATCTTCTCAAGTCCCAAACCTCACCTAAATATCATCTGCTCAATGTCCCAGGTCATCATCTAAGTTGTTTAAATCAGGTATGTATGACATTCTGGACAGGATCCATTCTGGGGCAAAATTCATTTCTATCTGTGAACCAATAAGTAAAGAACAAGTTTACTGATTCCAAAATACCATGGTGAGACAGGCATAGTATAAAAGCTTAAGATATTCCAATTCCAAAAAGGAGATAAAGGAAGGAAGAAAAGAATCACGGCTCCCAAGCAATTTTGAAATTCTGAAGTTTTTTTAGGTTTCATTGAATGGGAGTAATCTCTGTGGCCTTTGGATTTTCTCCTGTGCACATGGCTCTGGCCTCTGGACCTCTGGCTCTGGCCTCTGTACTCAGGTCTCTGGTCTCTGAGAGCAAGTGTGTGATAGCTCTGCCTGCAAGGGTGGCCTCTGTCTTCATCTGGGGTAGATTGAATTATATACATATTCATAAACATTGTCAGTATTCCTGTGGTGTGTGGGCCCATTGTAGATAGGAATTCTTGAATATGTTATTTTAGTAAAGATGTTTTCCACTTGAATGAAAGAGTACCTTAATCCAGATTACTGGAGTCCATTATAAGCTTGAGAATTTCGGTCATAGAGATAGAAACACAGGCAGGAACCAGAAGATAGACATTAACAGAGCACAGAAGAGAAAGGAGAGAAAATTGCAATGAATGCAAGGCAGGGATAGAAACCAAGAAACCTCAAGGATCTCTGGTAGCCAGCACCAATTATAGACTTTGTGGAGAAAGCAGTGCCTTGCTGAGGTCTTAATATTGGACATCCCCTAACCTCAAAACTGTGAGCCCATAAATTCCTATTGTTCAAACCATCTCATTCTGTAGTGTTTGTCATAGCAGTCTGGAAAACTAAAGTATCACCCTTTCTTTCTCCTCAATGGCTGCTTGAATTTGTATAGTTATATCAGTATTTAGAATTCTGAAATTGCAACTGCCTTCTTTAATCTTGTCCACTTATAGTCTTTTTCAGCTCAGCTGGCAGTGTTTTTGATATCATAACATTCTCAAAATTCTTGTTGTTTAGGAGAGTACAAACCAATAATGTGGGGAGGGAATATGGATAAGGAGTCTGAAATCCTGAGGACCTCTCCCAGACCTTTCACCTAATATTGAAATGTCAGGTTATGACTGTATTCTATTAGAGATATATTGTGCTCTACAAAACCCAAATACATTTCGATCAAATAAATGGAAACTTTGGAACATTTCCATTTCCTCACAATATCCTCAAATATATTTCTATATTTTTTCTTTTAAAATATGCTCAAATAAATTTCTATATATTTACTTTTAAAATAGCTTAGTGGACGAATTCCTGCCTTGCTTATATAAGGTTCCTGATTCAAGTCCCCATTTCACCTTAGAGAAGTGATCAAGGGAGTGATCCATTCGGTTATCGGCCGTTCAACTGATACCTTATGAGAGGGAATATATAGATATTCTGTTTGTTTTAGGCTTTCTTGGATCTGTAATTTTTATTTTTAAAAGTTTCCTTTATCCCCATATTTTACATGGTAAAGCCTAATACATCACCTGCAGAGGGCAGTCTGCAAGGTAATTGATGATCACCAGCAGTCTGAAAGCCTAAGAAGGAAGGCTGATTTTCCTTGCTTTTTATTTTTTTTTTCAGTTGCTTCTGTTTTGTTTCTTCTTTATTATGTTTCCCCTTTATTAATTTCCTCCCCCTTTTTTTCTTTCGCTGATATTTTTCTACTTACGTTATTTCTTTTCTTTCCTTCATTTACCTATCTTTTTATTTCTGTTTTTTGTTTGTTTGTTTGTTTTTTCTCATTCATTCTACTCCTTTTTTTTGGTCTTCATTTTTTTTTCTGTCTTTATTTCTCTCTCACTCATTTTTTCTCATTTTTCTTTCTTTTTTACATTTTCTTTATTTGTTGATTTTTTCTTTTCTTTTTTCTTTTCCTCTCTTCTAATCACTCCTGTCTTTTAATTCATTCTATATAAATTTATCTATTTTGTTTCTCATCTCATTTTTTAAAATTTATTGAAATATATAACTCATACATGAACATACATAAACAATAAGTGTATAGTAAGAGTTGTGAACTTACAAAACAAACACACATAACATCATTCAGGGCTCTCATACCTCACACTACCACCAATACTTTGCATTGTTGTGAAACATTTTTAACTAATGATTAAAGAGCATTCTCAAAATATTACTACTAACCAAAGTATTTTCCCCCAACCCACCCTATTATTATTATTTTTTATATCATTTATACATGAACATACATAAGCAATAAGTGTATAGTAAAAGCTGTGAACTTATAAAGCAAACATTCATACCATCATACTGGGGTCTCATGCATCAACCCTCCACCAACACCTTGCATTGTCATGAGACATTTGTTACAAATTATGAAAGAATATTGTCAAAATCTTACAACTAAGTATAGTCCTTATCTTACATTTGGTATATTTTTCCCCCAACCCACCCTATTATTATTTTTTAAATATATTTTTATGAAAGTAGTTTTAAACTTACAAAGCAATCATGCATATTTGCAGCACCCCTCTATCAACACACCACACCGTGGTGGAACGTTTGTTACAGATTATGAGATAATATCATCTGATTATTACCAGTTTCACAGCATACATTTGGCACAGATTTTCCATACTTCCCCATTATCAACACAGTACATCTTAGGCATAGATGCAAGAATATTACAATATTGCTATTAACCACACTCCATAGGTCACTTCAGTTGTATTTTTCCCATGCTTCTTCACATTGCCCCCACCATGCAATACTGATGTACATCTGCACCAGCTCACAAAGGACACTCTTGCATCTGTACCATCAACCATTATTCTCATCCACCTCTGGGTTTACTGTGTATTCAGTCCCTAGATTATTCTCTAGCTTTCTGTCAATTACACCCCTAGACTACCATTTTCAGTCACATCCCCATTTATAAACCAGCTGTTACTCACTATAATGTGTTACCATCAACTCTGTACATTTCCACACTTTTACAGAAAAGCTAATTAAAACTTTTACATACATTAAATATCAGTAGCCCATCTCAATCCTCTTATCTCCTTAAAGAATCCACCACCTACCACCAGGTCTTGAAGATATTTTCCTACATTTTCTTCTAGAACCTTTATGGTTCTTGCTTTCATATTTAGGTTTTTGAATCATTTTGAATTAATTTTTGTTTAGGGTGTGAGATAGGGGTCCTCTTTCCTTCTTTTGCTATGGATATCCAATTTTCTCGGTACCATTTGTTGAATGGAGTGTTCAGCCTAAGCTGGGTGAATTTGACAGGCTAGTCAAAAATCACTTGACCATATATGTGATGGTCTGCTTTTTAACCATTAATTCGGTTCCACTGGCCTATGTGTCTGTCTTTATGCCAGTACCATGCTGTTTTTACCACTGTAGCTAGGTAATATGACTTAAAGTCCAGAAATGAGAGTCTTCCAACTTTGCTTTTCCTTTTTAAGAGGTTTCTGGAGCTTCAGGACCCCTTACCCTTCCAAATAAATTTGATAATCATGTTTTCCATTGATTTAATAAATGTTGGTGGAATTTTTATCGGGATTGCTTTGAATGTATATATCAATTTGAGTAGAATTGACATCTTAATGCTATTTAGTCTTTCAATCCATGAGCATGGAATGTTCTTACAATTATTTAGGTCTTTTTAAAATTTCTTTTAACAATGATTGCAGTTTTCTGAATACAAGTGCTTTACATCGCTGATTAAGTTTATTCCTGAATATTTCAGTTTCATCTGTCATATTTTATTTTCACTACTCTTTTGACAATTTTAGTTACTTTTATTGATATAATCTTCCTTTCTGCACTCTCTACCAGGCCTCTCTCTCCTGCCTTTTCTTTTCTGGCTGTAGCACACCCTTTAGTATTTCCTGCGAAGCAAGTCTCTTGGTTACAAACACTCTCAGTTTCTGTTTATCTGTGAATATTCTAAACTTGCCTTCATTTTTGAAAAACAATCTTGCAAGATATAATATTCTTGGCAGGAAGTTTTCCTCTTGTAGTATCTTAAATATATCATACCACTCTTTTCTTGCCTCCATGGTTTCTGATGAGAGATCAGCACTTAATCTTATTGGGTATCCCTTATATGTTCTGCATTGCTTTTCTCTTGCTGCTCCCAGAAATCTCTCTTTAACTTTGGCATTTGACATTCTGATTAGTATGTGTCTCAGAGTTGGTCTCTTCAGTTTTTTTCAGATGGGAGTAAGTCATGCTTCCTGGACAAGGATATCTATGTCCTTCAATAGGGTGGGGAAATTTTGTACCATTATTTCTTCAAATATTCCTTCTGCCTCTTTTCCTTTCTCTTCTGCTTCTGAGACACCCATGACACCTGTATTTGCATGTCTTTTGCTGTCCTTTAGTTACCTGAGATCTTGTTCAAATTTTTCCAATCTTTTCTTCAACTACTCTTTTGTATATTCACTTTCAGAGGCCATTTCTTCAAGCTCCTCCCTGTCTGAAATGTGTCTGGGGCTTAGCCTAGAACAGCAATATGATATAGATGGAAAGAGGCCAGTCTCTAGCATCACTGCCATTTTCAGTCAGTCCTGCTTCCCTTCATGTCATGCATGGAGTTAAAACGGCAGCCACCTGCCTCTTTCTGACTTGGACAGGTTCAAACTTTAGCTGTTCTTAGGATTATACATTAGCCAGCCAAATTTACTAATCAGTAGCTGAAGTTGGTGCCCAACCATCTCTTCCCCATTTTTGGGAGGTGGAACTTTCAATTCCATCCAGAGAACAGCTCCCAAGGTGGCTTGTGCCTCCAGTGGAAGATGGGCATTGGTCTCCGTGGCATGGAGTGCTCTACTTGTGAATTACACTGCAGATTGGCAATCTCCTCCTTCCATTCTTCCAAGGGTGTTGTAGGATGCTCTTCTGGTCTCCTGGAACAGAAGAGCACAAACAAGTGCTCTAGATAGCTCTGGGTGATCACTAACTGCCCTGTATTAGGAGCTGATTCTATTATCTATTTACTCTGCCACCATCTTGCTGGTTGTCTCTCTCATTTCATTTTTTCTAGTCAAATTTTAAATTTTTATTTCTCTGTACCTTTTATGATCTTTTATTCATGTTAACTATCTACTTTCTTAACTCTTGCATGGCTCCTCTTCTACTTTTATTATTATTATTACTCTTATTCTTTTTCTCTTCTTATCTCTTTTCTACCTTCTGGTTCTAATTTTTTTTCAATGGAACGCAACAGCAAGGAAATAGAATAAGAGAAATGAAGTGTCAAAGTGAAATCTTACCCCCCACACAGAAAGAACAATAAAATAAAACTTTGAGTAGACAGAGAAGCTAAGCAACTGAATAAACCCATCAAGATAAACAGATGCCTAGACATTGACAAAAAATTACAAACCATATTAAGAAACAGAATGACATGGCCAAGTCTAATGAACAAAATAGAAAAACAAGCGGAGATGCAGAACATGTAACAACTAATCAGAGATGTCCAAACAAATATCATGAATAAACTCAATGAAGTGAAGGAAGAGATTAAGGATATTAAGAAGACACTGAAAGAACATACCTGAGAAATTGTAAACATACATAAAAAGACAATGGATATGATGGTGATGAATGGCACAATGCAAGAAATAACAATATTCACTGGAAGCATACAATAACAGATTTGAACAGGCAGAGGAAAGAATCAGAGATGTGGAAACCAGGACATTTGAAATCAGACAGATGGTTGAACAGATAGATAAAAAGATAGAAAAATCCAGCAGGGACTTAAGGACTTGAATGGCAACATGAAACATACAAACATACACATTATAGGCATCCCAGAGTGAGATGAGAAGAGAAAGAAAGTAAGAGTGTTGGAGGAAATAATGGCTGAAAGTTTCCCAACTCTATTGAGGGACATGGTCATACATGCCCAGGAAGCACAACACATCTCAAACAGTATTAGTCCTGACAGGCTTACCCCAAGGCATATACTTGTCAAATTGTTCAATGCAAAAAGAAGAGAGAATACTGGAAGCAGGAAGAGAAAAGAAATCCATCACATACAAGGGAATCTCAATAAGAATAAGTGCTGATTTCTCATCTCAAACTATGGAGGCAAGAAGGCAGTGGTATGAGATAGTTAAGATGCTAAAAGAAAAAACTTCCAACCAAGAATTCTCTATGCAGCAAAGCTGGCATTCAAAAATGAGGAAGAGTTCAAAATAGTTACACATAAACAGATATTAATAGAGTTTTCCAATAAGAAACCTGCCCTTCAAGCAATAGTAAAGGAATTACTGCCAGTTGAAAGGAAAATAAAACAGGAGAGAAAGAGGTGGAGAAAAGTTTAAGAATAACTAAAAAGATAAAAGGGGAAGTAAAAACAACATATAGCATACATAAACCTAAAGAAAATATGGCTAATATAAGTAATTCTTTGACAGTAATAACATTGACTGTTAATTGCTTAAACTCTCCAATCAAGAGACACAGATTGTCAGAATAAATAAGGAAATATGACACCATCTATATGCTTTCAACAAGAAACTCACCTTAGACCCAAGGACTCACAGAGACTGAAAGTGAATGGTTGGAAAACAATTTTACAAGCAAACAATAATGAAAAAAGGGCAGGAGTAGCTATACAAATATCAGGCAAAATAGGCTTTCTAAGCAAAACTATTGTAAGAAGCAAAGAAGGACATTATATACTAACAAAAATGGAAATCTGTTAAGAAAAAAGAACCATCATAAACATTTACGCACCTAACCAGGGCACCTCAAAATACATGAGGCAAATATTGAAAGAACTAAGTGGAGAAACAGAAGTCTCTAAAATTACAATGTAGGACTTTAATACACCATTATCAACATCAGACAGAACATCTTGAAAGATAATCAATAGTGAAACAAAGACATTGAATAATACTTTAGAAGATCTGGAACTAATAGACATATACAGAATATTACACCCAAATATATCTGAATATACATTCTCTCCAAGTGCATATGGATCATTCTCTAGGATAGACCATGTGCTAGGCTAGGTCACAGAACAACTCTCAATGAATTCAGAAATATTGAAATTATACAAAGTGATGTCTCTGACCACACAGGAATGAAACTGGAAATCAGTAAAGGGCACTGAAGCAAATTAGGCACAAAGATATGGAAAATAAACAGCACACTCTCAGACAAACAGTGGGTAAAAGAGGAAATTGCAATAGAAATCAGTAACTACCTTTAAAGAAATGAAAATGACAACACAACATATCAAAACCTATGTGATGCAGCAAATGTTGCACTGAAAGGGAAATTCATAGCCATATATTCTTATATTAAAAAAGAAGAAAGAGCTAAAATCAAAGACCTAACTGCACACCTGGAGGAATTAGAAAAAGAACAATAAGCCAACCCCAAAGAAGCAGAAATAAAGAAAAAGCAAAGATTAGAGCAGAGCTAAATTAAGTTGAAAATAAGAAAGTGCTAGAAAAAATTAACAAAACCACAGTCTGGTTCTTTGTGAAAAGTAATAAAATTGAGAAACACTTAGGTAGACTAACAAAGAAAAAAGGAGAAAAGATGCAAATATATGAAATAAGAAATGAAGAAGGGGATATCACCACTGACCCCACAGAAATAGAGTATCATAAGAGGATTCTTTAAAAAAATTATATGCAAACAAATGGATAATTTAGAGGAAATGGACAAATTCCGGGAAACACACAAGAAGCCTACGTTGACAAAAGAGGAATTGATAAACTCAACAGACCAATCACATGTATCAAGATGGAATTAGTCATCAACAACCTCTTAACTAAAAATGCCCAGGACCAGACGGCTTCACAGGTGATTTCTACCATACATTCTGCAAAGAGCTAAAACCAGTCCTGCTTAAACTCTTCCAAAAAATAGAAGTGGAGAGAACATCACCTAACTCATTCTATAATGCCAACTTCTCCTTAACACCAAAGCCAAACAAAGACACCACGAGAAAGGAAAACTATAGGCCATCTTTCTATTGAACCTAGATCCTAAAATCCTCAGCAAAATACTTGCTAATCATATACAACATCACATGAAATGAAATATATACCCTAACCAAGTGGGTTTCATCCCTGGTATGCAACGATGTTTCAACACAAGAAAATCAATCAATGTACTATACCACACTTACAAAAAAAAATTACTTGATAATCTCTATAGATTCAGAAAAAGCATTTGACAAAATACAGTGCCCTTTCCTGATAAAAACATTTTAAAAATAGGAATAGAAGGAAATGTTGTAAACATTATATAGGGTATATATGGAAAAATGGCAGCTAACATCATATTCAATGGTGAAATCCTAAAAATCTGGAACAAGACAAGGATGCTCACTTTCACCACTCTTATTTAACACTGTTTTAGAAATAATTGCTTGAGCACTTAGGCAAGAAAAAGATATAAAGTCATATAAATTGAAAAGGAAGAAGTAAAAATTTCACTAATTGCAGATGACATGATCCTACACCTTCAAAACCCTGAGAAATCCACAACAAAGATTCTAGAGCTTATAAATGAGTTCAGTAAAGTGGCAGGTTTTAAGATTTATTTGTGAGAATCAGCAGCATTGTGAATACTAATAATGAACAATCTGAGGAGGAAATCAAGAAAAAAATCCCACTTAGAATAGCAACTGTATTAGTCAGCCAAAGGTTACTGACGCAAAATCCAGAAATCTCTATTTATTTCTTGTAGAGGCTTACAGTTATCAGACCATAAAGCATAAGTTTCTTTCCTCAGCAAAGTCTGCTGCCATGTGTTGGAGCAAGATGGCTGCAAACATCTGCAAGGGTTCAGGCTTCTCTTCCTCTTAAGGTTCTGTGGTCCCAGCTTCTTCCAATATCAGCGATGCCTTCAGAGCAGAACCGAATTTAATGTTTGAACAGTTTGGAGAATGTTTGTGTATACCAGTGACCAGAAATTTGAGGGCCCCTTTAGAATTCTACTTACCACAATTTCATTTTTTACATTATCCTTTTCCAGAGATTGATTGGGCCCATATTTATCTTTGGCACTGGGGAGTACCTGGACAATTTCAATTTTAAAAATCATTATATGATTTCAGATAATGAGAGAATAGAGGAGCGATTTTCCCAGGTGACATAGAAATGACAGTGGAGTCAAAATTTGCTGCGTCATCCCAGGTGTAATGCACCTAAATGACCTAAAAATAGGTGATTAAAAAATGAATGAATTCTAACTCTTGTTCCGTGGATTCTCACAGCACTTAATCTAAACCCCAAACTTTCATCCAATTAATGTTTGCTTAGGACCAGGCCCTTGTCTTCTTTTGTATACTGTTTCATTTTTCTTTCTTAGCCATCCAAGACCACCTGCTCCAAACTTCTGTGCATTTTCTGAAGTGCTCTTCCCTGAGCTTTATACTCCACTTTCTTCTTTTATTCATGCATAAGGTTAACTGTCCCATCCACAAAGAGGATGTTTCCATACCCCACATTTTATGTGGAATTCTCTGACCCAGTCACTCTACATGACACATCCTTTTGTATCATCAGGTCATCCATGACTACATCAAATTTTTGAATGCTTGTAGTCATTGGAAAATATTCTATTGTATTGAAGCAGGAAACTTATAAATTAAGAAATAGAAAATTAAATTCAATAAGTAAACTTAAGAAAGCATGTATAGTAAATATAATTTCATGGAAGAGTAGAAAAAGATCATGGGACATGAGGGATGTCTAAGAGGAGATTAATATATCTATTTAAAATTCAGAATAGACCAAAATAGATGTACAATGAGAGAGATGTACACTACATCCTCATCTATCCAATGATATGAGTATATTTCACATAGGTTTTGGCACCATATTTAAAAGATTCAATTAAGTTCTGAAATTATACACTTACAGGTGCACATTATCTACAAAAAAATTACCTCATGTTTACAAGATAGTTGCAGGTGATTTGAAAGAGTACAATTGGTAAATAAACATTTAAATTTGTCAATTTTGCTGAAATTTTTGAAAATTGGAGTTTTAAATTGGTTTTTGGGCCTTTTGCAGGTGTACAGTTGCATTTCCTGTGGTTATGATATTTTTATCTCCTTCCATTATTTACCTTTACAACTCATTGCACAGGAACATTTGCCTTTATACTCTAATGATTTGCATAGGCTCCTCAGGGACTTGGTTGCCTGCTCAGAGTTTTATTAATGCAGTTTCCCTGGAGATGGGCCCTGAGTGCACCAGATGGGTGAGCACGATGATGTCACAGTCCCAACTCCTCATCCTCCTTGTGCTCTGGGTCTCAGGTGAGAGTTTCAGAAAATTAAAATGTTTATAAAGTTGGAGAATTGTTTTACCCTGCAGGGTGAATAAACCATTTCATTTAAAATAGATCTGATTGTATATAATAAATAACAAAACCTATATTTAGATACATATTTTATACATTTGTGATTCAATGTTTGATCTATGTTCTTTTCTGACTTCAGGTGCCAGTGGGGACATATCATGATCTAGTCTCCAGGCTCTGTGACTGCATCTCCAGGAGACTCCTTCACCCTCAAATGCAAGTCCAGTCAGATTGTTAGCAGCTACTTAAACTGGTACCAGCAGAAACCAGGACATGCTTTTAAACTGCTCTTCTATCATGCATCCAACCGGCCATCTGGGGTCCCTGTCAATTCAGTGGCAGTGGATCTGGGACAGATTTCACTCTCATCATCAGCAGATTCCAGGCTGAAAATGTGGGAGATTATTGCTGGCAGCAGTGGGATGCTAGTGCTACCACAGTGCTTCAGCCTCATGCACAAACCTCCTCCGAGGGCAGTAAGGCAGTGAGGCCTGCAGCACCAGCTGCTTCCCTTCACCCACATCTGAGCTTTGCTTCCTCCAATGGTCTGAGAAGCTTTGTCTTCTAGGGCATTGTACCACAGAAAACTCCATGTTTTGCATGGGCAGATTTTTACCTATAAGATATCCTCTTCTTCTCCTTTGCCACCTTCTTCTTTTCCTTTACTGACTAAAGTGTCTCTAAATGGACATCCTATATTTAACCCTTCCACTCCTCTTTATAAGAACCTCTCAAGAAAACCCTTGCCATCCCGTTACAGACACTATCCAAACCATGCAACCACAATTAACCATTTTGATTGCTGGATATGCCTTTATACTCTCTAATGATTTTCTTAGAATCCTCAGGGACTTGGTTGCCTGCTTAGAGCTCTATTAATGCAGTATCCCTGGAGATGGGCCCTGAGTTCACCAGACGGGTGAGCACGATGATGTCATAGTCCCAACGCCTCATCTTCCTGGTGCTCTGGGTCTCAGATGAGAGGTTAAATAGAATAATATCTTTATAAAATTGGAGAATGGTTTTATCATGCAGAGTGAATAAACCATTTCATTTAAAACAAATCTCATTATATATGATATATAACAAAACCTTCATGTCTTATACATTTGTGATGCAATGTTTGATCTATGTTCTTTTCTTACTACAGGTGCTAGTGTGGACCTCTGTCCTTACTTGCCTTTCCCCTAATCCCAAAGACTCTCCTACATGTCTGCCCACAATATACTGGCTTTGGAGGATAATGGGTTACAGAACCTGTCCCGCCCCAAAGTTTACCAGAATATGAAGATATACTTATTCTCCGTTAGGCCTTAAATATCTCTCTTTCATGCAAAAATTCCAATTCTATTGGTATGGTCACAATCCTAATAGACATACTTTTTTATGCTTTAAATACCTATACACACCACCTTATACAACGAATTTAGGACATATACCCACTACATCTTGTAATCATACTCTACTTTTTGACACTACTATACTGTACTTGCAGGCAGATATGAAAGGGCCAAACAAACATCTTAATTCCACCCTATTTTGGAATGACTAAGGCATCAATCAAACTCTACCTACATGAATAAGCAATAAAAATTATTGTGAAAATGCACTGTGCTTCAGTATCTCTTATAGACAAACTGAGTTATTTGGAATAGGAATATAGTTGGGACAATTAGACAATTTAAGCAGATTAAAACCTAGAAATAACTCAAAGAATTTTTTTACTTTTCTTTTCCAATATCTCCTCTGTCAGATTAAACTACCATAT
>JAQZBX010064746.1:0-16437 GCA_029593785.1 Cabassous unicinctus | reverse complement strand
CTGTTTATAAAGGATTGTAATAACTGTTTAATTGACAAAGACCAGATCAAGAAATGTAAACAGAAGGACCATGTTAATTGAAATGTGTGCCCCAATTTTGACATGTTCTTGCTCTTAATCCACATTCTCTGGGCCTTCTGGCCACATACACTCACAGAAGGCCACACATGGAATCATGTGGTTCCACCAAGGACACAAGTCAACCAAACTAAAAAAAGATGTTGATGGCTTTTCACTGACTGGAGTTTCACAATTTACTAGTCATTTCTGATTTAATTGGAGGGGGTGGTGAAGTTGTGCTTTTCCCCTTAATTTGAAGGGACCCCTGATAGAATGTAGAAACATATAAAATGCAGGGATCTGTATTGATGTGCACTTGATATTTAATAAGTGAACCTGCTGTAGTACAGATCAGTTCATTTAAAACAAGCCACTTACAATGACTTCACTAAATTAGACATTTATTTTAAGTGGGTACCATTCTATAAATGATCATAAGTACAATGGCAAGAATTATTAAATGGCAAGACTCCTTTGGAAGTGGAGTTGGAGGTGATCAGCAAAGCAGCAGCAGGCTCCCACTTCAGCTGGTCTGTGATTTGGCAGCCCTCAGTGGCCATTTGCATCTGGGTGGAAGGTGGTAAGGTGGGTTCTTACCTGGGCTGCACAATTTCTACTCAGAAAATCAAAGCCCTGCTGTGATCCTATGCTAAATTTCTCTACAATCCAAACAGAAAATTACTTATATGAGAAGTTATAAATATATTTTTCAACAGTGATGTTTAGAAAGTAACAGGATCTTAGGACTTTAATCTGTGAGCCCTGTGCTCAGAGAAAATGCCTCATTTCTTTGATTATCTTTTCTCCTTCCTTTTCAAGAGTAATGAAATACAAAAATAATAATACCTTTCAAGTATTATAATAGCTGAGGATTTATCTGTGAAGAAATAATAAACAAGCTGCATTTGCATGTAAAGGACAACCTTTTATCTTCTCACATTGAGAGTAATTACTCTGTGTCTTACATTATAATATTAGGAGGTGGGCCTGAAAAAATGCTTATTGAACATCATTTTAAAAACACTTTCATTTAATGTGTTTGACACCCAGCTCTGTGCATGGAAGCATTTTGGGACTAATAAGCACAAGCTGCTGCTTGCCCACCACTGCATGCACCCAGAGAGGCAGTGTTAGGTAGATGGCCATGTTTGCCTTCCCAAAGAGGGAGTAGCCAGGCTCTGGCCACCTGGGCTAGGATTGGAGGGAAGAGGCATGACCCTGGGGAATTCAGAGCTGGCAATCACAGGGACAGCTCCAAAGCTCTGCCAACTCATCTGGGCAGCTCCATGTGCTCCATCCCAGCCAGACCTGGTTAGTGCCCCTCAGGCTCCCGGCTGCCCTGTGGATGTCAGGGGCCCAGCTGCTGGTCTTGTGTGCACTGGACTTGCTCTGCAAGCTGCTTCCTCCCCTGCCACTGAGTCTCTGACTCCCACAGCTGTGGCCCCCACCCCCAGTAGACTGAGATTAGGCCTCGCCCCATGGACCTGAACCTGCAGAGCTGCAGTTTGCACCAGGGAATGCCAGCCTGCTGGGAAGCTTCCTGTCGGGTCTCCAGCAGGTGGTCACTAGTAATCCCTCCTGGAATGGATTTATAAATGCTGCATGTTATAAAGTGCGTCTTATGAGCTCTCTGAAAGCAAGGAAGAAAGAAAGGGTGAGCACAGTGGGGCAATTGTCACTGAAAACAAGATGAAGCCACCTCCTCACCACGCTCTGTAGCTTGTGAATCTGAGCTATTTGGAGCTGAGGGCCATGTAGCCAGGAGAGCCCACCAGCCTTCCCAGCTCATCCACACCCATCAGCATTTGGTGTTTGGGTGAAATTTTTACTCGACACTTCTCACAGACTTGCAGCAAACCAGAATTAAACATCAAGGCTGAGTTTAATAGTTTAAACTGCTTAACTCAGAAAACAAACCAGATGGCTGGCAGAGAGCCATTTTGGGGCCACAGGGCAGCAAACCCAGCTGCAGCCATGGTGGGTCTAGGAGGGGTGGGTCCATGGGGAGTGTGCTCATATTTAAAGGGTGGCTTTGATTTGGCCAAAATAATAGTAATAATCTGAGGGCTAGCATATAGGGATACATATGTTGAAGCGAGTTGAGGTTGTTCAGACAAATGGTTTTGTAGGTGGCCAGACTGAACTGCCATCAGCAGTTGGGGGGCTGGGTCAGAGCCCATCACCTTGCAAGTCTGACCCCAGTAAGGAGAGACAGGGAAGCCTGGGTGGAAGGTTCTATATCATGGTGCCATGTGGTGGGGTTTGCTGGGTCCTTGGAGAACCCATGATCAGAAATGGAACTGACAAATGAGCCCTGATTTCCCAGGTTGGGTCTGCAAGGTTCCCCCATGTACAAGGAGCACCCATGAGGGCTTGGGACAGCTTTCAGGGTGCAGTACCCTGCAGTTAGGGCCTGAGAGGGTATCCTCCTGCATCACAGGGAATGGGCCATGGCATGGTCCTCCAGGGCCTAGCACTCATGGCTGGTGTAGGGCCCATGGGGTGGGGTTGAGGGAAACTAAACAAGGCATCTGAGGGGAAATGGGAGGGGTCCCAAAGTGCCCACTGTGACAGCTTTGGCCACAGCACCACATGTGGCAGCTCCAGTGGGCATGGCAAACTGGTTGGGTCTGAAATCCTGGCAGGACCCTGCTGCATCTTGCTTTTAGCTTTGTGTGTGGAGCATCCCAGGGCTTCAAGCCAAGGGGTCAGCTGGTCATCCTTAGAACAATGGAGAGTCTAATCTTGCAACTTTGCACAGCTCTGTGATCAGGCAGGATTCCGTACTGCATGGAGTGAAGTGTCTTGAAGACTTGTCATCAGCTGCTTGACCACAATATCAACCAAATCCATCAGGATAGGACTAAGATTTCCAGAGGAAAACAGCACAGACCCAGGATCCACAGAGAGCTCTTAAAGGGGACATGGAAACTGCTGAATGTGACAGAAAAATTAGGATAAATTCAATTTACCTTAAGAACTTCTGCCCCATTAAGAGAGTGAAATGTCAGCAAGAGTGGGAGAAGGTCCTGGAAAAACAGGGAGGCCACTGGAGTCATCACTCAGAATGTATGAAGTGCTCCTGAGCCCACTGGAAACATAGTTGGCACCTCCCCAGAGAGGAGCCACCACACACTCTCAGGATGCCTGAGGTGAAAGTGATGGAAAATGCCACATTTTGGCAAAGCCCTGACACAACTTCAATCCTTCCCATCAATATCTGTCTAAGAGTGGAATTATTGGGCCATATTATAACTGTATGTTTAGATTTTGTGGAACTGCCTGTTTTTCAAAGTGGTTGTGCAGTTTTTTCTTTCTACCAGTGTGTGAGCATTTGAATTTTTCAACACTTGTTTTTGTCTGTGTTTTTTAATATAACCATCCTAGCAAGTACAAAGTTTCTTCTCATTGTGGTTTTAATTTGTATTTCTCTGATGACTAATGATGTTGAACATCTTTTCATGTGCTTATTGGCCAGTCATATATCTTCTTTGGAGAAATGTCTATTCATATCTTTTGCTCATTTTTTTTCTTTTGGGATTCTGTGTCTTTATTATGAGTTAAAAAGTTCTTTATATATTCTATGTACAAGCCTCTTATCAGATATGGGATTTACAAATATTATTCCAATTTTGTGGGTTTTCTTTTGAATTTCTTGGCATTCTTCACAGCATAAAAGTTTTTTTTTTAAATTTTGATGAAGTCCAATTGATTGTTTATTATATTGTAACTTGGACTTTAGTGTCATACCTGAAAAAACATTTAGCAAGATTTACCAAGATTTTAATTTGCCTAACTTCAATTTACCAAGATTTACACTTGTTTTCTTCTATGAGTTTTATAGTTTTTGCTTTTATATTTAAATCTATGATTATTTTGAAATCAATTTTGTAAATGGTGTGAGGTAGGGATCCAGCTTCATTCATTTGCATGTAGGTATCCAACAGTCCCAGTACAATTTGGTGAAAAGACTATTCTTTACTCCATTAAATTTTTAAAACCCTTGTTGAAAATAAATTGACCATAAATGTGGGGTTTATTTCTGGACTCTCAATTCTATTCCATTGATCTGTATTTTATCCTTATGCCAGTTACCATGCTCTTCAGTTGCAGTATAGTAAGCTTTGAAATTTGGAAGTATGAGTTCCCCAACTTTGTTATTTTTCAAGAATGTTTTGGCTATTCTGAGTCCATTGCATTTCCCTGTGAATATTAGGATGAGTTTGTCAATTTGTAAAAATCACCTGGGATTTTGATAGGGCTTGTGTTGAATCTTGTAAATTAACTTGAGACATATTTCAATCTCAACAGTGTTGTTTACTGATTCATGAATATGGGATGACTTCATATTTATTTAGATCTTTAAATTCTTTCAGTAATGATTTGTAGATTTTAGGATACTAGTCTTGTACTTCTTTTGTTAAATGTATTCCTAAGTATTTTATTCTTTTGATGCTATTTTAAATGTAATTCATTCTTAATTTCATTTTTGATTATTCAATGCTAGTGTAAGAAATTGTACACAATTGTATAATACTGTATACAATGGAATTTTGTATATTGATCTTATATCCTTCAACCTTGTTGAATTTGTCTTTTAGTCAAATAGGTTTTTAATGTATTCCTCAGGATTTTCAATATAGACAATAATATCATCTGAAAATGAAGATAGATTTATTTTGTTTGATCCAATCTGGTTGCCTGTTATTTCTTTTTCTTCCTGAATTGCTAAAATCTCTGATACAAATGTTCAATAGAGGAGTCAATAGAAGTGGCAATCGAATACACGAAAACACTGAAAGACACACACACAGATCTTGGTGGAGAAGAAAACATTCCTTCTTTCACTATTTAGTGTGATATTAGCTGTGAATTTTTCATAGAAGCCCTTTAAACTGTTGAGGAAGTCCTCTTCTATTCCTAATATATTGAGTTTAATTATCATAAAAAGGTGCTGGCTTTTTTGTCAAATGCTTTTGTGGCATCTACTGAGAACACTATGTGGCTTTTATCCTCTACATCAATAATATGGCTTATTATATATTGATTTTCAAATATTAAAGCAAACTTGCATTCCTGGATAAGTATCACTTGGTTTAGTGTATAATCCTTTCAGATGTTGCTGGATTCAATTTTCTAGTATTTTAGTGAAGATGGCTGTGTTCATATTCATAAGGAACATTGGTTTGTAGTTTTCTTTTCTTGTGATATCATCATCTGGCTTTGGTATATGGGTACTAATAGCCACTGACAATTAGTTGGGAAGTGTTTGCTTCACTTCTATTTCTTGTAAGAGCTTGTGAGGGCTTGACATTAATTCTTCTTTAAATGTTTGATAGAATTCAATAGTGAATCAATTTGGGTCTGCGTTTTTATTAGTGGGAACTTTAAAAATTACTAGTTAAATCCTTCAAATTGTTACAAACTTTTGGTTAATTTCCAGAGTTCTCAAAAAAAGGTTGACTTTAACATTTTTGTCAGTATTTTCATTGATTTTATGGAGGAAAACATTTATGAAGGTCCTTATGCCACCATTTCCAAAGGCTTGCCCATGGAATTTTAATACTACAGGTGTTCTATGTATTTGCACATTTAAAAATACCACATATACACTATATACATATCTATATACATAGATACTCTATGAACATCTGTGCCGTATACAAAAAAAATGAGTAAGGTTTTTTCACTCCCAAAAGAACCAATTTTTCCCCCCTTTGGGGTGATGTTGCCCTGTTGAGTATTATGTTCTAGACCATGTCAACCATCACAGTGGTAGTGATGGTCTCACACATATCACATCATGCCATAGAAGCCACACTGAAGGGGCACATGCTCATGATCCCATTTGTGTGAAGTACCAGGAAGGTGGAGCTATGTTATGGTGTTGAATGCCAAAAGGTAATTATGCTGGGGGTGGCTGAAATTACAATTCCAAGGAGGAATGAGGGGTTATTTGGGAGAATGTTTTGACTTTTGATCTACTTTCTGGATACACAGGTGCATCAATTTATGAAAATTCAGCAACTGTATGATGTGCTTTTTTATTAATGTCAATCATTTTTTTAAAAATGTCATTTTCTCTCAGATTTTATTTTATCAAAGTGGGTGTGACAGTTTGAATTTCTTTCAAGAATCCCAAAAAGAGAAGGATTATGCTCTTGAACTAACCCATTCCTGTGGCTGTGTGGCCTTTTGATTGGACTACATCAGTGAAGTGACAGCCACCTTGGGTCTCTGCCCTCTTGCTGGGTATGATATAAATGGAAACACAGAGAAAGACACCCAGAAAGAAAAAGGAAGTTGCCATTTTTGACCCTGCAATGTGAGAGAGGACTCAAGGATTGCTAGCAATCAAAGCTTAAGATGAATCCCTCAAGAGGCTGGGTGCATCGAGCAGCTCAAGATTGAGGAGAGGAGCCATATGTCTGATAGTTCATAGCTGAACTCGGGAGCAAAGTGGAATAGTGGAGATTGAGATAGGAAGCCTGATAACAGACAAGCCTTTATCTCTTGCTCACAGCTGAGATCCAGGAAACAGGAAAGGCAGGGACCTCAGCAGAGATTGGTGGCCATCATCTTTGTCACATGGCATGACCCCAGGATCACCAGTAGGTGACCTTTGGTGAGAAAACGTCTCTGCTGATGCCTTAATGTGGACATTTCATGGCCTCAGAACCATAAGCTTTAACCCTAATAAATTCCTTTTATAAAAGCCAACCCATTGCTAGAACTTTGCATCAGCAGCCCTGTGGCAAATTAGGACATTAAGTGACATCATTCCAGCCTGGAATCATCCCATCCATAAAAACTGCAAATCTCCCCATTCATTTACTTCCACTCCATGACCTTCAGTGGAGCTCCTGACTGTCTATTGCATCTTTCCTTCTCCAATACCTGTTTCTCTAATCCTGCTGTATGGATGTGAAGGCCCAATTCATTTTTCAAAACATATTTACCAAAACGTGAATTAAAGGTGACAAATATCACTCTGTGTATTGTTTTAGCAACTCCACACTGTTTTCTATGTATACTAATTTTCACAGGCATTAAATTCTAAGTATTTTGTAAATTTATTAAAGTTTACTTTTTAACCTATGGATTCTTTAAAAGTATGTTTTTATTTTTAAAACAGAAGGGGCTTCTAAAATCATGTTTTTGTTTCTATTTCATTCTTATGAACTTTTAATTATATGATGCCTATTTTCAGTTCTCTGAAATTGAAATTTCTTCTCTGACTAATACATGCAAGTAAAATTTTAAATTGATTCATGCTGCTTGAAAAATTGAATACATGCATGTTCTCTGGTGTTTGTCTCTTGACAACAGTGTTGTGATCTCCATAAATTTCAGGTGTGTTTTGCCTCCTTGCTTCCTCAGTCCCCAAGCATCTACACCATGCTTACAGACTGGACTCCCCATGTAATTCTTTTTACCTCCCCTTCCAGTTTCTAAGTTATGAGTTATGTGCAGAACAGTCATGGCTGTTACCCAATTGGCCATCATTGTAACTTCATTTCATTTGCCTCCACCACTAGTTCTGGCTTAATTACTTGTCCCTCTCTGATGAGTTCCTCACTTGCTAACAGGAGACAACCACCCTGACCCATCTTTCTTCTCAGTTTCCCATCCCAGTCTCCCAAATGCCATTCATTGTATTTTCACTTCCACCTTGTCAAAGTGACAGACTTTGCCTCCTAGTCTCTGTCTTCACTAAAGTTCTCTATGCTTTTTCTGACATTTACTCTATGAGCTAAAAATCAATAAATGATGCTTAAATTCTTTTGACCCAAATATTGATCCGGCAGAGCCATGTGGCCTGATTGTGTTGCATTCCTTTATTCCATGGCACATTCACCCTTGGTCTGCTGGGCTTCTCTTTTCCTTTGTGTCTTACCACATCCTCAATCATTTCACTCTGCCTTCTATACCAGAACATGGGCCCAGCCCTCTCATTCCTGGAGTGCCTGCCTGTCCTACTCCTCTCTGGAGGGGCTGCTCAGTCATTGTCCACCTGCAAGCCATGTCCTCTTCTGCTCACCCAGGCCTTTCCTCTCCTTTTCCTGACTTTGTCTTCTGTGTTTGAGAGTCAACACCCCCAATCACTTCCTCTGACCAAGTACCTGGGAGTAATGTTTTTTGGGTTCTTGTACATCCAAATACATTTTTCCTGTCCTCCTTCTTGTCTGGGATAGATTCTGTGGGTGTAGAGTTCCACATCAGGATTTCACAGAAGTTTTCCATTGTGCTCCAGCCATGAGTGAGCAGATCCTGCACCTCTCCTCTTCACCAGCTGTGCTGCCCAGGCTACCTGCTTCCCTGGCACAAGGGATGTGAAATCTCTTCCTGTGTGTCTTCTGCTTAGTGCTCTGGTAACTCAAGAAACTTTTATTAACATTATCAATTTACTTTTCCAAGCACTCTTCCTTCCTCCCCCCTTCCCCTGGTAACCCCTAATTCACTTTCTATCTCTGTGAATTTGCTATTTCAGAGCATCTTTTACTCCTGCAGACTCATCATCTTGGCTTTCCAGGGCTGCTGTTGCAAAGTACCACAGACTGCTGGGGTAAAATGACAGGAATTTGGCATCTCAGTTTTGGGGTCCAGACGTCCAAAAACAAAGCAAGGGCAGGACTGTGCTCCCTCTGAAGTCTGTGCATCTGGTGGGGGTTTGATGGCAGTCCATGGCTTGGCCTCCACTTCCACCATGGGGCCGTGACCCCCATCTTGTCCTGGCTCCTGCAGCTATGTCCACTTTTTCTCTGCTTGTAAGAATTCCAGTCCTGTGGACTCAGGCTCACTCATCCAGTGTGGCCTCCCCTTAGCTAAGAGGATATGTGAGGATATGCTGACATGTGCTTGCACCCCAGGACACATAGGCACTGAATGTGTCTTTGTGGGAGGCAGGATTCAACCCAGGCCACTTGTGTTGACCACATTTGTGAAATTATTTTCCATTACTATTTCTATAATTTCTGAATTCATTTTCTTTGTTCTCTCTTTCTGGTCTTCTGATTAGTGCGTGACCTGCCGCCATTCATTCCTGGAGCCTTTGCCAGAGTATGACTATTAGTAGAGCCCCTTTCCCTGCAGTGATGCCTCCAAGTGGTATTCGACCACAGAGACATTGGTCTAGGCTTCAAATATTTTATCTAGTTAATTTTTGGTTTTATTTCCTGTGACTTTTAAAAAAATCTTCTAAACATTCTCTGAATTGTTTGTTTCATTAATTACACATTTAATTTCTAATTTCTCATTTGTTCCTCTGACAGTTTGAAGCTGGCTGGATCCCAGAAAATCCTGTTCTTAAAGCTAATCCATCCCTTGGCATGTAAAACTGTTGTATTTGGGACCTTCTGATTACTATTCTGTATAGTAAGTGTCTCTCAGTGTAGGTGTATTCAGATATATTTTGTTTGGATTGCATTGTCTTTCTTGGATATTGATATTTATGTCTTTAATAAAGGTATGGAAATTTTCAGTCATTAGTTCCTCAAATATTCTTTATGCCCCTTTTTCATATGCATCTCCTTCTGGGACATTTATAACACATATGTTTGCACATTTTGCACTGTCATTCAAGTCACTGAGACACTGTTCAATTCTTTCCATTCTTTTCTCTTTTTGTTCTTCTGTCTTCCAAATCAGATTCTCTGTCTTCTAATTCACTTATTCTTCCTCAGCCACTTTCAAATCTGCTCTTATATGCCTCTAATGTATTTTTAATCTCATTCATTGTGCCTTTCATCCTATAGTCTCTGTTACATTACTTTTCAGGCTTTCAAATTTAAATTCTTGAATTGATTTAGAAGATTTGTGTTAACATTGTTGATTAGTTTTCTTAAAGCCTATGTCTCAACAGATTCTTGGTTTGTTCCTTTACCTGGGCCATCTATTCCTGTTTCTTAGTATGGCTTGTAATTTTGCTGATGTCTAGGCATTTGATTAGGTTGTTTATTAAACTCCATTGGTAAATTTCTCTGTCTTTCCTGGTGGTTTTGTTTCATGGCTCTTCATTGATTTTGTACAACTTTTTCTTAAACATTAGGATTGCACGAAGTTATCAAAACAGGGCCAGTGACCCACTAATGGGCTCTGGGATTAAGGACAAGAGAACCATACCTTGTCTTCATTCACCTCCCCAGCCTGCCAGCAGATGATAATCTTCACCAAAACTTTGCGTGGAGATGATTCTTTCAACTTCCACTAGCAAAACATTCTTTGCCTGCAATTCAAAGATAGGTCTTATTTAAACTCACTGAAGAGAAATCACACTCTGTCCTCTGAAGCATCTTTCCTTTTTCTAGGGTGGAAGATGTCTATTCCCCTCTCAGTTGGCCACCATCAGTCACAGGGTTTTCTGATACTGTTTGCCTTGAAAGTGGGGTATGGGAACTCTTCTCACCTGTGGGGGCAATTAACTCAAATTTCCTTTTGGTCTTTTTGTCTCTCTGTCTCAAATCCCTCTTGGTCTATGTGTTTGGCACTCTCCTTGTCCACAGATACCCAAAGCAGCTCCATTGGACAGCTTTTACCTTTCCTTCTCTGTGCTACACCCTGCCTGACCTATGTCAATGCCATCTTCCTGTAACTCCTGCTGTAAACTTTTGAGTGATACTCAGAGGTCTTTGAAACTTGGAACTGATACTGTATAGAGAGATAAGAGGAGGAGAATGGAAGCTGCTTATTCCATCATCTTGTTAATGTGTCTCGCTATCTTTTTTTTTTGGCATCTGAAATTCTATTTTGAGTTATTCCTTCTTTTCACCTAAGTCCTTATATCTTGTTAAGGAAAATTCTTAGAGTTTGAGAATTTTTCTGATACTGTGATATAAACGAATGAAGAATTAATTAGAATCACAGAAAACTAGCAGAACCTGGTTATGGCCACCTTTGGGAACTGGTGCTAAACTGCCCTGACATCCTTCCCCCTGAGCTTAGAATAATCATGTCAAATAACCAATTGAGGCCTGGTCTCTACAGGAGAGGGATACCGATGTATTGGGAACCACAGGATAGAGCACTCTGTGTGTCTGAAACAGGACAGGATCCCTGTGGACAAAATAATATGCCTTGACCCTGCATGGCTGTGGGTGTGTGCTGGCTCAGCCAGATGGCACTTCCATGAAGCTGCAGCCATGTGCAGGCCCTCCCCTGACGTATGAGCAGAAAGTTTGGCTCTGAAGGACAATGAAAAGAAAGGGCATGACCCAGGAAGTTGTGCTCAGACAGAAGAGAAGAGCCCATGCTCCCTGTCAGATAGGTGGGCTGGAAGCTGGCACCTACAGGTCTGCCCCTCTGCACATGGAACCCACCACGAGCGGTTCTCTTTGGTGGAGAGATATGACAATTTTGAAATTTGAACCTGGGGGTGGGAGGGTATTCATTTTCTCTCTTTTTGTTTTCCATTTGTTGTGTGGAGGAACCAACAGGCACCCTTCTTCCAAAGAGTCAGGGCTGGACTCTTGGTGAGGAGAAGAGTCAACAGATGAGGCACGTGCACCCAAGAGCTCATGCTTTCCAAATGTCACTTTCTGTTTCTGAAAGATGACCCTCAGGACAGCTCACTTTTCTACTGCTTTCACACTAAATCACATTAAACAGTCTACTCGATATTTGGCTTGAGGGAGCTGTGAGGGTGCTGCTGACCCCATACAGACCTGTTTTCTTTCATAGCAGATGTGATTGATGCAAATGATAGCAAATTCCATATTACTGCATGAGTGCCAGACTCCCAGCATCGGTATGCTTCTCTCTTTTTTTTTTTTAATAAATTTTTTCTTTTTTCTTTTTACAAGATACTTAGATTATGTAAAAGTTACACAAAATTTATAGGGCTTCCCATATGCACCACCTCCCACACCTCCCACAACCTCCCATATAAACATCCCTCATTAGTGTGGTACATCACCTGCAATGGATATACACATCCTGGGACTTTGCCATTAAATATGGACCATAGTTCACTTTGTAGACCACACTCTCTCCCACACAGTTCTGCATGTTATATGCTGATATAAAATGGTATATATCTGTGATTGCAATGTCACTCCTGATAATTCCCAGGTCCCCAAAAAGCCCTGTATTACAACTGCTTTTCCCTATCCCAGCCCCCAGAGCATCCAGCAGCCACTGGCTCCACATGAATGTTCTAAGTTCTTTCATTGCTTGAATCACAATATGTCTATAATAGAATACCAGTAAGCCCACTCTAGTCCATAGCTCTTTCCCCAAGCCTGAGGAGTCTGGGATGGTGATGTCCACTCTGTCTCCAATTGAAAAGGAGCTTATATCCCATGGATAAGATGGATAGGATTATCCTGTCTGCAGCTGCACAGACTCTCTACATTCCCTGGGATGATCATTCCATCACCATCACCCTGCCAGTTGTCCTGGGTGAGACAATTGAGCTGTAGAGTAGGAATTGCAGCTCCACTGAGATTCCAAGCACAGCTGGCACATGGACAGCCCAAAGACTCCAGTCTCTGGATGTACACCTACAAACCCCAAAACCATGTATAGGTTTAATAGAAGGGACAGATGAACCATGTGCAGGAAGACATATTTGATTCCAACTCTGTCAACTCAGGAGCACAAAATCCAAAGTAGGGCCCACTGATAAGACACCAAATTCTGGAGCTGTCCACCCTGACATAGGACCTTGGTGTCACTAGAGTCCTCAGGATCCCTCTATTTGGGGTGATATCCACTTTGGAAGCCTATGAGGTCCTACTGAGATGTGCATAAGTGTTACCTCTGCGATGACTTCCTGACTCACTGAATTCTCTTAGCCATATGAACTCATTTGTCTTTACATTTCCCCCTTTTATTTGAGGTCTTTTTCCAGTCATCTTGCCAGTTGGCACTTAGTAGTAATCCCTCAGTGCCACGGAGGCTTGTGCCCAGGAGTCAAGTCCCATGCTGGGAGGAAGGTAATGCATTCATATGTTGAGTTTGGATTACAGAGAGGCCACACACATTTGAGCAAAAAGGAGGCTCCAAGGAGGCAGCCCTTAGGCACCCCATAACAATAAGCTAAGTTTCAATTTCAAAAGCAAAGATTCCTAAGGCTAGTCATCAATAACAAGGGCCCATCAGTGGATCATCCTCCCTTGCCAGACACTGGCCCTGCACTTGGGGGACTGTTGCTGCTTCCTTGCAGAATGTGACAGAGCTCTCCAAGATGGGAATTCAGTATTCTCTCATTTAGTGAATGAATCTCCACCCACTGTGACCATGCCTTGTGAACATTTGAACAATTTTGTATATCTTGTATGATTGTTCAGGTGAACTTCATCCCAAGCACTCCCCATCCCTGACACCCCCCACCAATGATCCTCTCCCACCCCAGTTATAACTCTTCTATGATCCAAAACTTCTTTAAAGATGAAGCCAATACAGTAGCCAATTACCATTAATAGGAAAATGAAATAATAAAGATAAGTTTAAAGATAACAGATAAAATACATGAAAACTTAAAAAAACAACTAAAAATTAAATTAAATTTAAAGATTGGGGTATTCAAAAAATGGAAAAAAATTTTTAAAAATTTTTCACATTTTGTCTTTTATCTGGTGTCCAGTCTGTACCGTGGCACCTTCCCCCTCTCACTCCCCAGTATCTCATTATTTTTCAATTTGTTTTCAAAGAAGTTTTAGGTCACAGCAAAGCCACACACAGTCTACAAGAGACTCTCATATACCCAACCTCCTCCCTCTTTCCTTACCCCATATTAAAACCTTTTTGTATGAGGATGGTAGCATTATTATAACTGAAATACAGATAGTGAAACATAGCTACTAAACATTGTCAATGTTTTACAATATGGTTTACATTTTAGACTGTATACTTTTATAAATTTTGATGATATTTACCTTGTCCTGTGTCCATCACTGTAAGGTTATGAAAAGCATTTCCACTGACCACTAAAAACCGGCTGTTTGAACTATTCTGTTGCTCCCTCCACATCACCCCAGGGCCCATGATGACCCTCTGGCTTGACTCATTGGATGACAAGATTCATAGTTATATGCAACAAGAGGTCTTGACACACTGGTTTGTCCTCCCCTATTAGGAACCGCCATTGTTCTTGAGAGACCTCCAACTATCTTTTTCTGAACAAATCAGTCCTCCCAAAGATGGAAGTCCATCTCCTTCCTGCTCATTATGTGGGTCTCTACCCACTGATACAACACCTTATGACAGGATGAACACTCACACACTCCCTAGAAGCCTGTTCCAGGTGCGCACTGTCCTGAATGCCCCCACAACCAACACCCTAAACCAGTGACACTTCCTTATCATATTTCCATAAAAGCAAACCCACCTCTGTACTTTCAACCTCATACCCACAAATCCCAAGTATTCACCTGACCCCTCTCCCATCTCTCCCCCCAGTATCCTGGGTATTCTAACCCACACTTCCCAATCTACCCACCTGTCAACCCTGCACCACCAAACCTGTCCTGTCCCTTCAATATGCAGCTACACTATCAATTTGCCATAGATTATGTCCATATGGGTGATGGCTCACAATTTTCTCTTCTCTTTCTCTTTCTCTTTCTTGTAAACCTATCTTCCAGACAATAGTTCTCAGAGACTGCTCAGTTTCCTTAATTCATATCAGTGAAGTCATGTACTGTTTATCCTTCAATGCCTGACTTGCTTCACTCAACATAAGGTCTTCAAGATTCATCCATGTTATCCCATGTGTTAGCACTTTATTCCTTCTTACAGCTGAGTAATATTCTATTGTATGTATGTACCACATTTTGTTTATCCATTCATCTGTTGATGGGCACCTGGGTTGATTCCAAATTTTGGCAATAATGAACAATGCCACTATAAACATTGTTGTGCATATATCTGTTTGTGTCTTTGCTTTCAATTCTTCTGGATATATACCCAGCAGTGGAATCACTGGATCATATGGAAGATCTATAGTAAGCTTTTTGGGGAACTGCCAAACAGTCCTCCACAGTGGCTGGATCATTCCACAATCCCACCAGCAGTGGATGAGGGTTCCCATTACTACACATCCTCTCCAACACTTTAGTCTGCTCTTTTGTTAATAGCCACCATCCTAATGGATGTAAGATGGTATCTCATTGAAGTTTTGAATTGTATTTTCCAGATACCTAGCAATGTTGAGCATTTTTTCATGAGCTTTTCAGCCATTTGTATTTCTTCCTTGGAGAAGTGTCTTCTGAGGTCACTTGCCCATTTTTTAAATGGTTGTTTGGCTTTTTATTGTCAAGGTGTAGGATTTCCTTATATATTCAGGATATTAGGCTCCTATCAGATATATGGTTGCCAAATATTTCCTCCTATGGGTAGGCTGCCTTTTGATTTTCTTGATAATGTCCTTTGAAGTGCAAAAGTTTTTAATTTTGAGGAGATCCCATTTATCTATTTTTTCTTTTGCTGCTCATGCTTTGGGTGTGAAGTTCATGAAACCATTTCCTATTATAAGGTCCTGTAGATGCTTCCCTACATTATCTTCCAAGGTCTTTATGGTCTTGGCTCAAATATTTTGATCTTTGATCCATCTTGAGTTAATTTTTGTGTAAGGTGTGAGATGCTGTTCCTCTCTCATTCTTTTGGATATGGATATCCAGTTCACTAAGCACCACTTCTTGAAATAACAATTCTCTCCCAACTGAGTGGGCTTGGTGGCCTTGTTGAATAGCAGATGACTGTATATATGAGGATTTATATCATAACTCTCAATTCAGTTCCATTGGTAGGTATGTCTATCTTTGTGCTAATACCATGCAGTTTTGGCCACTGTAGCTTTGTAGTATGTTTTAAAGTCAAGTAGTGTGATACCTCCAACTTCGTTTTTCTTTTCCAATTTGCCTTGGTGATTCAGGGTCTCTTACCCTTCCAAATAAAGTTTGTAGTTAATTTATCCAATTTCTTAAAAAATACAGTATTGATTTTTATTGGGATTGCATTAAATCTGTAGATTAGTTTGTTTAGGATGGACATCTTGATGATGTTTAATCTTCCTATCCATGAACAGGGAATATTCTTCCATTTATTTAAGTCTTCTTAGTTTTCCTTTAACAGTGTTGTGTAGTTTTCTGGATATAAGTCCTTTATATCTTTAGTTAAATTTATTCCTCTGTATTTGATTCTTTATTTACTATTGTAAATGGCATTTTTTTCTTGATTTCCTCCTCAGATTGCTCGTTATTGGTGTACAGAAATGCTACTGATTTTTGAGCATTGATCTTATAGCCTCTGACATTACTGAACTCCTTTATAAGTTCTAGAAGCTTTGTTGTAGATTTCTCAGGGCTTTCTACATACAGGATCATGTCATCTGCAAATAATGAAATTTTTACTTCTTCTTTTCCAATTTGGTTGCCTTTT